>VXBA01006024.1:211235-257518 GCA_013399895.1 Serilophus lunatus
CTTTCCTCCCTTCCATTCCCTCCCTTCCCTTTCCCCGCTTCCTCCCGCGCCGGTGCCTCCGCTGTGCCCGGGGAGGAGGCGCGTTTGTTCCCTCCCCGGTACGGCTCCCGCTGCCCTGCGGGGGCGAGGCAGGATAAGCGGCGCTTGGCGGGGGCACGGAGAGCAGGAGGAGGGNGGGCCTGGAGGAGGAGTGTTGCTTTCCCCTTCGTCTTGAGATCCTAGTCCAGCAGATACATACATCCTCACGGAGGGACGGCGACCTGTTTGTCTTGCTGATAGCGGTGTGAACAAACCGGGGCTTGCGGGTCTCCGTCTGCCATCTCGGGAAAACGTTATACCGGGGTTTGGTTCTGGCGTCGGGCTGAATTTGGGCAAATTTGGAGGAGCGCTGTCCGCCTTCAGAATCCGAATTTAAAGTGGGTCATTCATTCTTGAAACGTAGCGTTGAGCGTATGTCTTAAAGGTTGCGCTGGTCCGTCTGCAGGGCGAGCTGGTGAAACTCCCAGTGCTGTGATTTGATCTGCCTCAGCAGCTCAGGTTACTCATTGAAGAAGTGCTTACGCTGAGCAGTCCCCAACTTCACTGTAGCCGGATGTATGTAGACACAGTGGTTGACTTTAACATGGAAAATATTTACCACGAATACTAAACTCGTAGAAAGAAGTTCTTGGTTTGTTTTAAATCACGGTAGCATGCTTAGGTGTGTAAGGCCGTCACTGTATTTCTGCTTGTTGTTGCTGATACATTTTATTATGCGAATTTGTCGTCTTGGTTTTTATAGTGTGATGTAGAATTGTGTTGAACATTAATTACTATGAAAGTTGTCATCTTATAGTGGAAATCCTAGGGATTTGGGGGGGATTGTTAGTCAATCCAACCTTGCGAGAAGGCCTGTTTCTATTTATAGGTCAGTAGTGTTGTTATTATTTTTAGTAGATGTTTTTCATCAGCCTTGCAGTTTTAAGTAGGCCAGATGCAGTGCGATTCAGTTTTTGTTTGTTTGTTGATGGTGTTTGCAGTCAGATACTTTGCATAAAATGCACCAGTGTTCCTCTTGTTATGACACAAATGCATAAACTTTTAAAATATTTTTGTGTTATTTGTGTGTTAGACTTTTTCAGGATGAATGTTGCACTCTATAGACTTAGTATGTTGAGAAAGAAATATTTGACCTTTTTAATAATGCTGAAATTTGTGAACTACTAAACTCAGTTCAGATGGATTAGGTCTGCTTTTTGGTGCATTTGGGCTAGAGTGTAGTTGGCTTGATGCAGTGTGGTCTAATTTTCATAAATTCTCAAGTGTTTAGCCATGATTTTCTCAAAGTGAGGTCAAAACAGTCATTCTAGGCCTTCAGTCGTGAAAGAGTATATGTAGACTTTACCATTTCAAACTTTCAGACCATCCAAGTTAAACATACAGTTACTTATTAAAGCATTTTTGTTAAAACATTTTTCAAAGCCAAACCTAATTTCTAGTAAGCAGGATTAATGGATTTCATTCAGTGAATTAAGTCAGCATGTACATTATTATGAGTGCTTTTGCAGAAGGTATTGATGACATGGTAATGGCAAAGGACACCTGTGACAGCAGGAACTGTGATTTCTCATGTTTAGGCAGCAGCAGCATCCAGCAATTCATCCAAATCATTTCAAAGGATCACAGATTTGTTCCTTGTTAAATGTTCCGTAATTTAACTGTGTCTGCTAAAAGTCTGATCTTAATTTGAAATCATTAATGTTTGTGTTAAATGACAAATTGCATATTGCCTCCCTGCCTCACTGTCTTTAATTCAGCTAGGAGTAGGATTAGATATAAACAGTTGAAAAAAGTTATCTTAGTAAAGAACCACATTAATATCTTTTAATGACTTTTCATATAAAGTTCAGCTGAAGCCCTGAAGCCCTATCACTTCAGACATCAGGAGCTAATTTCTATCTTGTACGGACAAAAAAACCTAGATAATTTACGTGGAGGTGTGTTAAATATTTTCTGCTGTAAGTTCAGATACAGGTCTTTGCTAGAACTTTCTGTTGCTTGGGCTGGGTAATTACTTCTTTAGAATGCCCTTTAAGCCTTGTAAGAAGAAAAATTGAGGTAATATGTAAAACCTGATATTTCCTTTTGTCTTGAAATATCTCCAAGAGCTACAAACTAGGAGTTAAGATTGAAAAAATCTTAGAAAAGTTTATCTTGTATTCTAAAATGGATGTCAGTTTCTTAAAATACTGCATTCCTTACGAGCTCTGAAGAATTTTCGGGGCTTGAGTTTGCCTTGAGTAAACTTCTGCACCATTTTGTGGAATAGTTTTTGAGGGGGTGACAGAATCCTGAGTGTTTCTCACTCATACATAAAATGGTTGACCTATTTCAGGAAGAGCCCCACAGTTCTGTGCTACCGAAGGAATAGCTTTTCTTGTCTAAGTAGTATCTGTCTAGCAGCCCTTGGGTGTATGTTTGTTGTTTCTCTGGAAAAACAAACACACAAAAAGTAGCCAATGTAATAAATCAGTATAGTGTTTGATGTTTGAGGCAGTCAGTAAGGTGTCTGGCTCTCTTAAAAAATTGTATTTTGTATTTAGAGAAATGCTGACATGATAAAGTAGATAAGCTTTTGATAACTGAATGGTTTCTTTGGCCTACAGATGGTTTAACTTGTAGAAACTGAATGCATAATAAGCCCTAAGTATTTAGGTCTTAGTGGAGAGAGTTTGGGGTGAAGTCTTTGTTCTGTGAGATGATGTTGCATGGGCTACAAAGCCAGCTTCAGAGAGCAGGTAATAGATGTGAAGAAGAGTTAATACTAGAATGGTTGGAGGTTTTACAACTGTCTTTCCTCTATCTTTCTACCACTTCTCCTTTATGCGCACCTCTTCCTCGTTTTTTCAAGAGATCAGTAACTTTTTTTTTCTTTATGTTTTTGTTGCATGCAGGTACCGCTTATGACTGGAATTTGTACATGTACATAAACCATAGAAAAATACTCTCTATATATGTTAATTTAACTGTGGGGAGCTGATTGCATTTAAACTCAAAATCCTGATGCATCTTCAGGGTTTTGGCAATATTAGTCTAGAGCATCTAACATACACACACACACACCCCTCCCCCCCAAAAAACATTATGTTATTTTTAAGAAAACTGTAACTTAGGTTTGGCAATTAATTAAGTGTTGAGAATAAATGGTCTTTAAGATCCATTCCAACCCCTTAACATTCTATGAAGTAGGTACTATAAACTGGAATGTATTGGTTGCAAATGGGATGATGTGTTGTCAGTTCTGTAACTGAGATATTTGTTATGTCTTTGTTTCTTTTCTATGTTCTAAGGACATAACAGTGATAAAGTGCACAACACTTCAGTTTTGTAGTTTGCAGTGATTAAGTATCTTGAGTGCAGCTGAGATCTGAGGCAGACCTTTGGAATGTGTTACAGTGCATCCTTTTTCTGTGTTAGTTTTTAGCATTTTTCTTAACACAGAATATAGTTGCATGTTTAAGATCATACACTTGATTGAACAAAATCTGAACTCCACACATTTTGAGTTCTGGCAAGTTGTGTTTTTGAGTGTGTCATGAATTCGGCATGGAGTATATTTTCAAAGTCATAAAATCATAGAATGATTTGGGTTGGAAGGGACTTCAAGAGACCATTTAATTCCAAACCCCCTGCTGTGGGCAGGGACACCTTCCACTGGACCAGGTTACTCAAAGCCCAGCCCAACTTGGCCTTGAACACTGCCAGGGATGGAGCATCTGTAAATTCTCTGGCAGCCTATTCCAGTATCCCATCACCCTCACAGTAAACAATTTCTTCCTAATATCTAATCCAAACCTGCCAGCTTTCAATTTAAGTACATTCCCTCTTGTCCTATCGCTCCATGCCCTTGTAAAAAGTCCCTCTCCTGCTCCCGTGTAGCCCCCATACTGGAAGGTGCTCTAAGGTGTCCTTGGAGCCTTCTCCAGGCTGAACAACCCAACTCACTTTGTCTGTCTTCAGCTTCTTGAGATGACTTGCTCCAGCAGATCCACATCCTTCTGATGTTGTAGGCCCCAGGGCTAGGTGCAGTGTTACAGGTGGGGGTAGTTCTGAAGAGCTGTTCTTTGATAGGCTCTTTCACTTGCCTTGAGTTCATTTTAGAAGTAAAAATCTGGGATGTGCTGTAAAGAAGGAGTCTAGAGAGGAAGAGACAACGGAGATAAAAGTAAGGGCAATGCTGATGCCAAATTTACAAGCTGTTTACTCTGCCATTTTCTCAGCTCTTGTAGAAGAAGAAATAAATTGTTTGGAAAAGGACAGCAGTGTTTTGCAGGACATGGCTCCATAGCAGGGCATCTTCAGCTGTAGGGAAAAACTAGTCCAAGGTTGGAGCACATTGATTTGACTTTCTGAATCTGAGTCTCACTCTTGGGATGGGGGAAGGTGATGCTGCTGTTCCCTCAGATGTTCTACTAACCTAAAAAAATGGCTTTTTCTTTCTCTTTTTCATTTTATTTCAATGGTCTGAGAAAAAATATCATTCAGTACGAGTGTGGGATGCATGCAACTGCCCTGTTACTTTTGCTGGGTCACTATTAGAGCATAGGAAATCAGGGAAACATCTTTCTCAAGGAAGCTGGTGGTTTGTTGTTTTGGTTTTGTTTTAGGATTGTTTGGGGTTTTTTACAGGGAGAAGTTACCTAAGTTAAGAGCTGTTACTTCAGGGTCAAGCAGAGCTACTTCAGTTATGAACACTCAGATAAAGACAAACTCTTTGTAAGTTCTCTCCTGTATGCTGGTAAATCTTGCCCTGCCCTTCTGATGGGAAACCTTCCCAGTCTTTAAATGTGTTGCATATTTGTAACTTGTAATTCCTGCTGCATTGCTTAATTGAAAATCTAGAGTATTGCCAAAATATTCTACAGTATCTTTTGCTTATATTCAGGGAATTTTGTGGCTATGCACCAGTTTGAATTTTCCAGTCTTATTAAAGTGTCTGGTTTGGGTTTGTTGGGTTTTTTTGCTTTGCTTTTGTTTTCTTTTTGTTGTTGTTGGTGGTGGTTTGTTTGTTTGTTTGTTTAAATATTCCTTCACGTTCACTAAGGACATTTGTTTGGAGTAGAACAGTGCTTCTGACTGAGAAGTATTTTTAAAGGCTCCTGAGGCAATGATGTGTTACAGCAAGAGACAGAATGAGTGCAGCTTGGAAGAGATTTAAGTGCCCTTCAGGAATGAGAGCAGTGACTATCAGGAGGTCACTAGTAATGTATCCTCTACAAGCTGATTTTCTGAAAGTTAGTTCTTCCAGTTATATAAACACAAGAGGGAGAGAAATGTCAGCAGAGTGTGTTTTATTCATTTATAGTAGAGAGCAGTATAAAAAGTGTTCAGGTAAGCTTTGGAGGCAGTGTCCAGCTCTTTGGGATATTTACAGTCAGCATTACTTCATCTTCATAGAAGTTGCTTTTGTCTGTGTTGGCTGCTAAGTTTGACTGTATGCTAGGATTGTCAGAAAAGACAATGAGAGAATTCTGCTAATACTCCTGCAGGTTAATACAACATTATACCAGACATTATCAGTTTCCTGGGCTTTGAATAAGCAGTGTGCCAAAGCATTCTCTGTGGTTAATGGTATATTCTGTCCAAGGTGTTGGCTAGGGCAAATTGCGTCTATGCCTAGATAAAGAATTAAGTTGGACTTTGTGATGGTGAGAGAGCAAACGGGTATGACGCTTAGTTCCCAGACCCTGAGGTCTTGCTTGGTTCCAGAGAAGCTGTTTAGCAAACTGGAGTCTGGCCTAGTGTACCACACAGGCTGGGTGAAATCCTGGAGTACCTGTGGCAGGCTGTTCACTGTGGGGTGGCTACTGCCCGTGCTGGGTATGGGGTGGGATATTGCTCAGAGTCCTCCTCATGCAGGATGGACTTGGAACTTGCTGATTTGAAGGTATTTTCCCTTAAGTATGTTAAAATTATCTGGAATTGTCTTTAAGTATAACTTAAATGTTTGAATGTTAGTGTTATCATGCTGTGTCAAGCTCTGTTCTTGGGAGAAATTTTGGGGTTATCTGTGCTGTGTAGTATATTCCTGCAGAATAACAGGTAGTGTAAGGACCAATGAAGGCCCTTTTGCCAGAAAAAAACTCCTTTGGTAAGGAGAGGAGAGGTAAGGAACTGTATTTTATTTAAGTCCGTATGAGGATAGTTTTTGGTAAGAAAATGCTTTATTTCTCTGTTTTGTAGTGAAAGAATATTGCTACTACTTTCAGTGTCAGTCTTTCTACTACCTTGTGGTTTTCACTGTACTTCAGCAACTTGGCCATGTCATCCTTTTTTACACATTGGAAAGAAAAAATATTTTCAGATGATTTTCTTTAACCTTCATAGAAAAGCTGTTTATGATGGGAATTCTTGGGCCATATTTAGTGTTGACAGAGACATATATAATAAGTGTTCTAGGTTTCAATATGTTTCAACAGCAACTGTGACACAGTGTTACATTATTGCATAGTTACTTTACACGGATATGATTTGTCTGTTACTTTAACCTAAACTAGGATTGCCTGTTCCTAAAATTGCCTCTGTGTTACACCTTGTTTTGATTTTGCTGAGCTGTTGATAGTCTTTAAGCCTTTTATTTTTTTTGTTTTAAATCACATCTGTTACCTCTTCTCAGTTAAATTCCGCTCTATGTTTTTTAAATTGGAAAGAAAAAAAAAGATAAAAATTGTGCTGTTGCTCATGTGGGATACAGTGATACAGTAAACACAAAAAGAATTTTAAACAAGGACAATAGAATGGAAGGATAGGGTAAAATAATGATAGAAAAGAGAAATTGCCTTCTGATTGTGCGTCTCATATCTATCTATCTATCTAAAATACTGACACATTCACTGTGTGCCATCTGATTCTGTCAGTATGAATGAAAATGATGATGTTAATTGCAAATGTAATCTGAAATCATGGGTTAGCTCTCAATGTGTATTACTTAAGTTTTTATTATACTTTGAGGGCAGGGAAGGACTGCAGTCCTAAACTTGATAAAGTTAATAAATTTCTTTCCTTTTATTTGTTATACTTATTAATACTATTAATAAAGATAAAATCTGTATTTCACTAGAAAGTTTTAGAATTTAATTATCTGTTTGGAAGCCTGAGTTACGACCACAAAAGTTAAGTGTTAAAAAAAAAAAAGGCAAGCAAAACACACATTCATTTTATTTTGTTCGAAATAGATGCAAACTTGGCTTCCTCCTCCCCCCCAGGAAAAAAATCCCAGTGTTGTCTATAACATGGAATAAGTCACTATAGAAAACTTACTTAGCTAAATATTTTAGTGGTAGTTGAGGGAATGTATGCAGTTATAAAGAAGAGGAAAAAAAATAAAATCTCACATCTTGAAATCAGAGGGAGTGAGGAGAAAGTATGTCACAAATACAATAATATGGGTCCTTATTTCAGACTTCGTGTTTCCCTTTTAGGTGTTTTGACATTTCAATAAGGCTTATAGCTTTTGTCATTTCACCTGCCTAGCAGATGAAGGGAAGGTGGTGAATATATTTTTTTTCTGGATTTTATCAAGGCTTTTGATACTGTCCCTCACAGCATCCTTCTGGACAAGCTGTCCAGCTGTGAAGTGAGCAGGTAAATGGTGTGCTGGAAGAACTGATGAAGGGCAGATCTCGAAGCGTTGTGGGGGATGAAGCTACATCTGGCTGGATACCAGTCACCTGTGGTGTTCCAGAGGGCTCAATCCTGGAGCCAGTTCTGTTCAGTATTTTTATCAATGATCTGGAGGCATGTTGGCTGATGGTGTTGAACTGAGAGGTGCTGTTGACTTTGTTTGGGACAAGAGGCCTTGCAGAGGGATAGATTGGCCTGCTGAATAGTCATTGATGGATAAATTGAACAAGAACAAATGCCAGACTCTGCACTTCGGAGGGAATAATACCTTCTACAAGTACAAATTGGGAAAGGAGTGGCGGTAGAGCAGCCCCATAGAACGGTATCTGTGGGTGCTGGCTGACAGCAGGCTCGACACAAGTCAGCAGTGGCAAACCACATCTTGGGATGCCTCAAACACAGCACAACCAGCTGGGCAAAAGGGGTGATCATCCCACTGTATTTAGCACTGACACAATTTCATTTTAAATGCTATGTCCAGTTCTGAGCCCCAAAATTTAAAAAGGATGTGAAGGCCTTTGAATGTATCTAAGAGGAGGGCACCAAAGCTGCTGAAAGGACAGGAAGGCATGTGAGAAGCAGCTGAAGACACAGCAGTTTGGAGATAAGAAGGCTAAGGGGTGACCACACTGTTCCTGGGAAGGGGAAGTGGAGGGGGAGGTTTCTGGTCTCTGCTGGATCCACCAGGGGAGGTTTAGACTTTACATGAGGAAACGTTTCTTTACCAAGAGGATGGTCAAACCATGTAAGAGTCTTCTTTGAGAATGGGCCAATGCCCCAAGCCTATCAGTGTTTGAGACATTTGGCTATTGCCCTTAATGCCATACTTAAATTTTTGGTCAGCCCTGAAGTGGCCGGGCAGTTGGACTAGGTGACTGGTTTTTCTCTCTTCCAACTGAATACTCTATTCTATTCTGTACTCATGATGAGTCAAATAACAATAAGACTGTTATTTGCCTGAAATGCCAGGGTTTTTCAGCTCCAAAAACACTTGAAAAAACATGTAGCACAAATAATATATGTGGACACATGACTTTATTTTTTGACTCTCTTTCAGGACAGATGTTCACAAGCATTATCACAATATGCAGGTATAGCCAGGAGCAGGCTGGTGCAATCCTCAGTTTAGCTTGAAAAACTGTCCTTTAAAGTCTGGTAAAGGGAAGTCAGAGGCAGAACATTGCAAGTCCCCTACATCTTGTGGAGTCATATGCAATTGGGACTGCATGAGGAAAACTGATTTCTGTCTCACTCATGTGTCTCTTGCAACAAGGATTTAATGGTACAGTTTGTATCCAACACAGTTCCCATAAATTCCAAATCTCCAGGCAAATTTGTCCATAGAGTTTCTTGCAATATTATGAATTGTGGACTGTTTATCTTCCTGGTGAGTGTCCTTCACCAGGCTCTGAAGAGAATGAGCATGTCAGTTACCAAGGTCTGGAAACACCATTCCTTTGTAGGGCTTTAGTGTTTTGACCACACACCCTTCCTGAAGTCTGTCATATTGAATAACCCAAACAATGGAACTGCCTGGAGTCAAAAGAAAGGGTACCGGGTGAACCTGATCTCCTTTAAATCAGAGGCAGACAGTGAGTCAACCCACAGATGATGAAACAGTCCTGAAAATATGGAACCGATAATGGAAAAAACCCCAAAATTATCTATGAAATATTAACCTTTACCAGAAACAAGAAAGCAGATAACTGACCAATGCAAAAATAAGGCTCTTTCTAGGAAAAAAATCTCTTTTTTTTTTTTTTTAAGAATGTGATTTTCTTTATTTATTTGCTTATGCATTTTTTTTCTGCACGAATTTGTATTTTGGCATTCAATAACCCAAACCCCAAATATTTCCCACACCCATTTTATAATTACTTTCTTCTCTGTTTTTAAATTATTTTTGTTTTTAGAAAGAACAGTAATCAGTGTCACACATCACTTCAGATGTAAAAACTTAGGTAATATGCATGAATACGGACCAAGCAGTCCCTGTTTCCTGTATAGTGAGAATAAGGATCAGTAGCAGTCACACACAAAAGAGTTGTGTGGTTTTTTTTAAAGTATGACACGTCTCAATGACAGGCACACTTTTTTTGTCTCCTAAACTTGCTCCACCACTGAGTTTCTTGCCCAGGGATGCATGAAAAGTGCTCTTGTGATGCTTGCATTGCCCACATGGAGAGCTGAAAAGTGGCAGCTCCTGATGAGGCAGTAAGCCTGGAGCCCTTCCAAGCACAGGCTGTTTTGCACAAAGCAAGAATCTCTGGAGAAATGATGCTGAGGGAAGAGCGGAGCTCGCTCCCACTGCAAACTAGTAATGGGCAAAAGAGCTAGAGAGAGCCAGACCATGTGTTGTGCCTTGGAAGTGCAAGGGAAGAGAAATGTTACCAGTAATGCTGAGGTGGGTATGGAAATGTCTGGCCAGGTGACTATCGGACACTACAAGATAACTGCTGCTTTTTAATAGCCCCTATAAGCCTGTAAGATAGCTGCCAGGAAGGATTTAAGTTTCTGCTTTTTGTATGCCCAACATAAACCACCTGAGAATGTTGTTGGTGTGATGAAATGACTGATTATGTCATTCTGGTACAAAGGAACTTTGTTTTTTTCATTAATGAAAGAAACTGTGGGAAACAATCCTCTAGCACGCAATTTGTGATTAATTGGTTTGCAGAGCTGGTGCTGTGAGTGCAGAAAACTGCCAGGCTATGTCTGTTCAGTTAAAGAATCTCAGCATTTTGATGCCAGCTCAGTGTGACGAGACAGGCCCCGCCTTGTGTCCAAATGTGGATCCGATGGATCAGCAGGCAGAGCAAGGCTAGAGACAAATTCCCTTGCTATGAGTCTCCCTTGTCCAGAGGGCTTTGAGGCAAAAAAGTCTGTCAGTAGCAGGGATTTCAGACTACCTGGACTTTATAAGGCGAATCTGTCGGTTTGAGTCAGGCTTGAAAACAAACTGGCAGCCAGTTAATTTTAAGACCAGGCTTTTCTCTCTGCAGAGGGCCTCACAAGGCAAATGGATGCTGAACTAGCACATCCTGAAACAATTATCTCTGGCTGTACTAATTGCATTCTCATACTGTGCTGTATCAAGCAATAATCCGGATCAGAAGTAACAACTTCCTATATAATTAGCACCAAGTGCCACATCAAAATAAAAAAAATAGTGACATATTTTAGCAAATATAGATGGAAATTTTTTTGGAAGTGTAGGTGTGTTTTTTTCTTTTATTTGTAGTTATAGACATCGATGGCCTCATGTGAGAGTTTGTATCTCATCACAGGCATTTTCCCATGGTGTGCTCTTACATAGGCAGGGCATTTTAGTGTGAATGCTGTTTACAGCACTCAAGTGCACCAATTGTGCTCACACCCTTGGGTTCAGGAGGCCCAAAGGTTATTGTAGCACTCGAGACACCTGACCAAACACATACCACATGTCTCCCTCCTCTACAGCCCTTGCCAGCCGTGTTTCAGGCTGCTGCTGTAGAAACAAAGGAGGAAAGTTTAAAGGTGTATTGTGCTTGGCCACCCTTGTTTGGTGCTTTCAGCTACCTGAAGGCTGCTCTATGTGGCTTGACCTAGACCTTGACCATCCCTGGTTGGCCTGCCTCTTTCTCAGCTGTGATGTGTTTGCGCTGGGAGCTCCTGCACCACCTTTACTTTTCCCCAGTGTCCTTGTATCCTCCCTCGTGTTTGCCTAGCAGTGCATTACAGATCCCCTGTTGTGCTTTGACTGTGTTACTGCAGATTGGAGTTGAAACACTGTTGAGATACAGAAATGGGAAGGATTTCTCTTTTGAGGTTTACTAAAAGACAATCCACGCAAGAGGAAGGCAAAGTTTCGTTCTTGAATTTTAAAAAGCTATTCCCCCAGTGTTACAAAAACTTGTCTGATGTAATTTGTACTGCAGGATATATAGCTTAGTCTTCTGAGCATTTTGCGTAAAAGTAAAATTTCTGCGTGTTTCCATGAAACTTTTGTGACCTTGTTCGTCCAATCCTTCTAGAAGCTTTAATTGGAAAAAGTTTCTCATGGAGGATTTGAGTAAATCATATATCCAACTGCTCCAGTTCTGTAAGAAATTTAACCTGAAATTTCTTTTTAGAAGCCTTGTAGTCAGAAGAGACTTAGAGTAATTGCATTACCTTTGATTACATATTTTTTTTTTTATTCAGAGTGACATTGTCTGGCAATCTAAATTGTCATAGCAGCTGAATTTACAGAGCAAATAACAGTGTGTGTGCTTTATAGAATGATTACTGCAGTATTCAGGGTTTTAATGGACTTCTTTTGGTTTTGTCAGCTCTGGGTATGCTGGTAGCTAACACTGTCATTTTTCTGGAATTGTACGTGGAAATTTCTTTAAGTTTGCTTCCTACTGAGAGCGCTTAAATCAGAATTGGAAACCATAAAGATGCACAGTGTCGTACTTCTTATTCATTCTCATTTAATGATCTCACTCTAACAACAAGGAGAAATGAGCCTTCTAGATCTCAGTGCTCCCTTATTTCCACCAGTTAATTGAACATTAATTCTCTTGTTTCACAAATCCTCTGAGAGAGAAAGAGGGACTGGATATTATTTTAGAAACAATTTTTAGAGCCTGCTTAACTAATTCTCTTAGTCATCAGTTTAGCAAAAAGAGAACTGACATCATAAGAAGAAAATACCTATTGAAATTGCAGGGGGTTTGTGACTAATGTGTTTTCATTTTGTTGGTTTAGAAATTCTTTCTATATGGATCAGCCTTCTAGTGATGGTGAAACTGGAAGAAGACCACTCTAAGCATACCCAGGATGAATCGAGTGCCAGGTGACGCAGAAAATGCTCACAGTAGCAGTGTGGAATCTTGTCCTTCTTTGCGGGATGTCCACTCCATCAACCCAGCACAGCTGATGGCAAGGATTGAGTCATATGAAGGCAGAGAGAAGAAAGGCATATCAGATGTCAGACGGACTTTCTGTTTGTTTGTTACATTTGATCTCTTATTCATAACTTTGCTGTGGATAATAGAATTAAATGTGAGTTGTCTTTTCACTACCCTTAGACTATACTAAACTACTCACTTCAGAGATGGTTAATAAGTTGCTCTTTTCTCAAATCATGCTATTTGTATCCATTTCAATTTGAGGTTATTACTTTCAAGCCTTCATGAACCTAGTATCTACTCAACTGCATCTACTTTTATTCTTTAGGATACATGTTCATCTTCTTATCATGGAAGGTTTTGATGTTCCCGTAGTCTGTGAACCATGCAGAAGAAACCACTGGAAATACAGTTAACTCTTCAGGCATCAAATAAACAAATATGTTACAAATATGTCTTTGAATTTGGCAAGAAGTGTGAATTTTAATAAGATTCAAGACTTTGCCTTCTGAGTAACTCTAAGTCATTGATATTTCTCTGGTTGTCAGTCCCTGAAAAGACTTCCAATGGCCAAAACTTTTCTTTTGCTGTGATGTATTTTCTTTGAGGCAAACTTGATATGTTTTACATTATGTATGGCAGAGTGTATTTAAAAAACATAAACTTCCACAGTTGTCACCTTTTAACTCCAGCATTTGCGATTTGGGAAAATTCAAGAAAGCGGTAGGATAGCTGACTTGTTATTTCATAAGTAGCGTCCTAGTTCTTTAGATTATAGCTTAAAATCTAGCTTAAGTTTGCATTTAAGAAATTACACACTAGGGAGGAATCTCTTTTCTACACAAGAAAGCTCTTGAATAAACATTTTTTGTCAGCATTTGTTTACAAGATAAATAACCTTGGTTACTGATTTGACATTATGAAGCTTCAGGAGGTGAGTGTTCAGTAGCTCATGGATACAGTGAAAAATACTCATTCTGATTTAATTTGAGAAAGCAGACTTTGCTTTCCTGAAAGCTGTAATTTTGACACTAGATTTCTGTTGTCTCCCTAGGTGGAAAGACTGTTGTATCCAGTGTGTAGAATTAGCTTATCTCCGAAAGGCAGCATAGTGTTCTGATGCATTTCTTTTTTTTAAGCCAGTTTCTCAACAGCTTGTACATCTAAAGAACAGAGTCTGGCTTTCTATCTCTTGTCTAGGCTTCAGAGTACATATTTTCATATGAGTGCTCTCAGAATATGTAAGAGTCTGTATAGGAAATGTATCAACTCATGTTTCATTTTGAATGCTACAGCATTAAAGGGACCTCAAGAACCTAGTAGTTTTCTTTGTGAAGAGCTTTATTTTAAGGAGGTCATACTATGAACCAAAGTCCTATACTGCAAAATGTCGGCAAGATTTTTGTCTTTAGAAGTCATGGTATTAGAAGATAACATTTGATACCTGGGATCTGACTCACGGTATTTTTGTTCTGGCTTTTTTAAAATCGTTTTGTTCCTTGAGAAGTCAAATAGCACTGTGTTAGGACTCTCTGTCACTGTTGCATAAGTATGGGACTTCAGAATTGCTGTGGAAGTTCCTGTAAGTACTGGTTTCCCTTTGTTGCCATTTTCTGGGTTCTTTAGGTGTAGTTTATTTTTATATGCTTCAGGGAGTAGCTCCATGGCATTTTGAACAAAAATCAAGGCTTTCATGGTTCATCCTTGTGTTAACATGATGCTCACACAGCCACGCAGTGAACAGCTTAGAAAGGGGAAGTTGATTTTCCTTATTTATGCTGGAAACAGATAATCACACCTGATGCAGTAGAGAAGCCAAAGAAGAACTATATTTAGAAAGTTATTTGTCAGGTAGCCATAGAGGGGAGGGAAAGGAAAAGAAATAGAAGAAATTTGTGGTTAGAGTGAATAGTCTCAGGAAAACACTGTCCAGCAGTATAGCTGTGAAAGTGTGGAATTGTCTAGACTGCATTGCCTTGAGATGGTGAGCATATGTTATTGACATGCTTTGGTACCTCCTTTCATTAAACAGATGCCAATAGTCAAACTCAATATTAAAGCCTTCTGTTGGTGTTGTTTTACATAACTACTTCATGCAGTGCTTAATTATGGAATTTCATATTAAAAAGAACAGGAGATTGACAGTGAGGTTTTTATTTTTTCAACTAGGATAAATACTTCTTTCATTTTCTGACCCAAAGGTCTAATAGTTGCAGCTTCTGTGTTTTTCACAGTGGATCTTTTTGCTCAACTCTCTTAAAGCAAATCATATGTGTGCTGATAAGGAAAAGATCTGAAGTATGAATTCAGTTGCTGTTTCATTTCCTTTTGGCTAACATGTGACTAACTATAGCTGGTTTTTGGGTGGCTTTTTGATCAGCTGTTTTGATCCACCTTATAAGACATAAAATGCTTTGTGAATTTGTGTAACAGACCTTACATTTAGTAATTTCTTCTTCCCTCAGCAATTCGTTTGCTTTGATTTTGGGACAGTCTGAAATGTAACTTGCCTAGGCCAGATAATGCTAAATGTTTTCACTTTGAAAATGTATATAATCATGAAAAAAAACAACCTTAATCTTAAAAGTAACATTATTATCATCTAGGTCCTCTGTATTTAGTTTAATGATCTTTTTATAGATCACCAGGAACTATTAGTTTCACCCTTCACCCTTTGTGTGCATTTTGTTTTCAGTAATTTCTGTCCTAAAGCTATGTGTGGTGTTGTTTCTTTGCAGGTAAAAGGAGGCATTGAGACTACCTTAGAGAAAGAAGTCCTACATTATGACTACTCTTCTTCATATTTTGATATATTTGTAAGTGTTCTTGAAAGAAGAGCAGCAAAAGCATAGTTGTTCTGTTACTCCTTCCACAGATTTTTCCTAGTTTGAGTCCTGTGAAAAGACTGATCTTTTCTTGATAATTTAAACTAGAATGACTTGTGCAAAGTTTCACCTGTTTAGGGGTTGCCCAGTCCTGCTCTGAAAGCAGGCTCATGGATCCTGTGGATAGAGAAGGTTAGGGGCACTGAAACTGCATCTTCAGCTTTGGGGGAAATGAAAAAGCAGATGAAACACTCAGACAAGAATGTAAGACTGATGTAACATAAAGGCAGTTCATTATGAGGACAAGACCAGTAGTCCTTCAGCTATAAAATCATTTTGTTTAGACCAGTGTTTCTGTCCTTCCACAGGCATAAGTCGGTTGCAGTCAAGAGAGACTTGTTCCCGGGTTGGCCTGCATAGGTCAGGTTTTTTCAGATTTCTGTGTTTTAACTCGAACACTAAAAACAGATGACATGAAGTATGATTCTCCTTTACTGTGTATAAATACCTTAGGCACATAAGAGGAAGACTACTATTAGGAAATCCCTCTGTCTTTCAGCAGTGCTGTGCCTCTGTAGTTGCAAAGCATTTTGCACTGCATAGCCCAAGTAAAAGCTGTTTATGGTTCCCCTAAAAGACCCCATGTTTTTGCAAGATCGTTAATTCTGCCAGGTCTTGTTTGGGTGGCAGAGATGACTTGGTTTGTTATCAGTCATTATTATTTAGTGACTCTATGGAGGATCTCTTTGAAACTGCTGTAAAAACCCATCCTTGCTTCTGCATCAGACCATTTGTTCTGTTATATAAACTAGCAAACTGTACTACTTATCCCTTTCTCATTGTTTTGCAGGCAGGTTCTCCATGATATACTTTACTGCAGAAGGCAGAAAATGTTATCTGTAACTGTTGATGCTCTGGAAATTATTTTGTCCTGAAGTTGAAACAAGGATTATGAACATGTGATGCAAAATAATAGACTTTTATTCCTTGTGAAGGGACTAGATCATTTAATTCTGCAAAACGATTTGTGGGCTTATATAGGATTTCCTCTGTTTCTACTGCAGATTTGCATAAGATTAAAGGGGTTCATTATACTTCGGGCCATGGCTGTCCTTGATTTCTCTTAATTTTTAAGCATTTGTTTCACGTTTTTTAGATTCTGAATACATCTTTTAAAATAACTTGGAGACAATCTAATATCCAGGAATAAACAAGGAAATTTGAAGGTTAGGGTCCCTGATTCAGAAATCTCATCTGTCTGCTATTGATTTAATTTTCTGGCCATACCTTACCTTTCTTTACTGCAAAATAGTCAGAATGACTTGCTGTTGCAAGCATTTCCATAAAGAATAATTGATTGTTAGTATTTCAAGAAATACTAAAAGTATAGTAAGTAAAAAATTGGTTTTACAAATTCTTCTCATTTTCTGGTTGCATTTGTGAAGTCTTTACAGTTTTTAATTATACTCTTGTGCAGTAGCACACCACTAAGATCATTGAGATGTACAGTGATGCTCAAGGTATTTGCTGGATTAACTGTATCTAGATTTCACTGCTTAGATTCTAGTCAGATAAAATGATCATGAATGTATTTTGGGTAGCTTTCTTTTGTAGAGTTGCTCGTGCTTGCATATTTGAGCCTATTTAGGCACGTGAGTGTTGTCATTTGCTTTACAAATGGGAAATGATGTTCTAGTTCTAAGTATACATTCAAATTTGCTTCCTGATTACAAAACTTAGATTGTCCTGTTTTAAGTTGTTTTGTAAGCAGTTAGTATATTCAGTGAGCTGAGAATCTTGCGGTTCTTCTGTGTTCTGAATTAACCAACAACTATTTTTTTCCTTTCCTTTCTCTATAGCTACTGGCAGTCTTTCGATTTAAGGTGTTAATACTTGCATATGCAATGTGCAGACTGCGCCATTGGTGGGCAATAGCTGTGAGTAGTAGCCAAACATAATAGAGTTTTTTACTAGAATCCATCAGACAAAATTTTAGATGCCTCTTAACGCTTGTGTGTTAAGAATCATCTTGATGCTGTATATAAAAATTCATTGTACAGTGATACATAAAAAAAATTCTTTTTTGGAAGATTTTCAGCCTAGTGGCAAGAATGTAATAGTACAGTGGGCGGGGTTCTTGTTAGGTATCATGTTGATACAAATTGAAGACTTATTTTTAATCCAATATGGATGGCTAGTTGTAACTGCTCTTTACCTCTGACTTGTTACTTTATGTTGGAAATTTATTTGCATTTAACATAGTGAACCATAGTCAAACTCAAGAACTGATGTTACTGTACCAGAGATCCAGGTTCTATTAACTCCCACATTCTTTTTAAAGTTTTAGGTGCCTATATTGCTTCATGCTCCAGTGCAAAATGTTCAATATGCATCCCTTTTTAAAAAGGAAGTTCTTGAGAACTGTAGGCAATCACAGTGGATTTGAAGTATTCACAGTATTTGGAGCCAATTTGGAGCAGCTGTGATGTGTTGATAAGAAAGAAAGCAAATCTTAGTGATAGATTCATACTTCTACCAGTACGATTACAGATTATAATGCAATAGGCATATTGATGGTTTAGTGCTTTGTAAATCAGACTTTTTTTTTTCTCCTTACACTGTGGTAGGTGCATGTAGAACATGTTCATGTATAACTTTCTTCAAGTGACTAGTTTGTTTAGTAGTCTGAGACTACATACCATGATTTTTATAAATTGTATTACTAGCATAGCACAAACACAGCATAATAGTAGCTGCTGCCTTGACTGTGTTTATATTTAAATGCATGTCTCTTAAAAGTCCTGGCTCTTAGTTGTTTAGAGCATTTCTTAATCCTCCAACCTGATTGCTTTCTTTGTGAGGTGGTGAGAGTTAAACCCATTATGGTAGTAAGCAGTTAGGTATATAAAGCTTCACTGAAGGTTTTGCAGCAGCCTTTAATCTTAACATCCTGCTCGTGATGGCCAGAAGCTAATAGGTAGTTAGGTTCTACTATTATTTAAAGAATTGCTGGATCCAAACACACTAGTAGAGATAGAAGCCTTGTTTAAGTGAACAATACTTATCTACTGCACTTAGGGGGGTTTTTTGAGATGTTTTATATGCAGTCTGCCATTTTTTAAATACATCAGAGAGTATCAAGTCTCCAAAGAGATACATTTTTCACAATGTGAATTAAAGTTATTTATTCAAAATTACTCCTCTAAAGACGTTTTGTTATTTGAAATGGATCTTTAGATTTGGATAGTATTGAAAAAATTTGGAAGAATTGCTCTTTGCTTTTTTCCCCAAGTTTGTAAATAGTTTGGATTTTTTTTAAAGGAACTTGGTGAATAGAAAAGTGCATCTTCATTTTGCAGTAAGATCAAAATTTCTGTAATTCAGTCAATGTACATGCTACACAAATGCTATTTGCCATGCAGAAATCAACATTTGGACATGTGTTTTTTAAAGTTATCTTTATTAAGAAGATATATTTTAATAGTGCCTTAAGTTAATTGTATCATGCTTGTTATGTTTTATTAATCCATGTGATCTTGCTGTTGTTAGTAAATATTTAAAGTTGCAACTAATAGATAATGGCAGAAATGAGAAAGTAAATCCATTTATTAGTTTAACTGTTCTGTCTCTTTCAGTTTACAACAGCAGTGACCAGTGCCTTTTTATTAGCAAAAGTAATTATTTCACAGGTATATATTCTACTCAAATGTTTATTTTACTTTCTTGTTTTCTTAAAAGCAAGATTCTTCAGGGTAATATCTGTAATGTTTTATTTCCTTCTAGCTGTTCTCACAGGGTGCTTTTGGCTATGTACTGCCCATCATATCCTTCATACTTGCCTGGATTGAAACTTGGTTCCTGGACTTTAAAGTGTTACCCCAAGAAGCTGAAGAGGAAAACAGTAAGCTTTTGGTATTTCCCCTCAGTTGCTGCAGGTGACACTGTTTGATCCCATGTTAGTTGGCAAAAAATTGCTTCTTTCTGTATCTCAAAATTTGAAGAGCTGTGGGAAAACTAAATCATATGGCATGATTTTTTTTTTTCTCTGGGAAAGGAACATATGCCTTCAAATAAGTGAGGTTTAATTAATTTAGGCCAAGTTAAAAGTTACAAGGGCCATTTGTCAAACACTAAAGGAATGAACACAATTTCGTATGTCTAACGTATGCAAATCTAAATTACTTTTGTTTGTAAAACTTTATTTTTTGGGTAATCCATAGAATAAGTATCTGGTTCCTCTTTTAGCAAGAGTAGACACAATCATTCAAGAAAGAGTCACTAACTCTTTTGAGGTGCAAAAGGGAAAGCAAGGAAGTGTTGTAGAGAGTCTGCTTCATTAACAGGCAGAATGAGACCAGAGTAGTAGGAATTTTGGCAAGATTAAGCAGCACGTCATCTGACACTCGATGTATTCAACTAAATGGAGGAAACTCATTGTTTTAGTTGAAAGAAAATAGTGCTTAAGTGGTGAGAGAAAGAAAGCCATACAGATGCTTTTTAAGTTTCAACAGCAGGAGAGTAATACACAGCCGACCTATTGTTTATGCATCATTACCTGAAATACAGTCTGTAACTATTGGAAGGGTATGTTTACCTGTTAAGTAAAAATAAAAACTGCATGGGCATGGATGCCTCCAACTTTTTTTGAACTTTAAATACAATCTTTCTACTTTGATCCCTTCTGTCTTCTTTTTCTCTGAGAAAGAAGTCGGTTAAATGAGAACAGTAGATTTTGCCTAGAGGGAAAGAAATTTAGGGCAACTTTTTCTGTCTTTTGAGAAGGTGAGGAAACACAGCTGCATCACACCATTATCTAAATAGATAAGAAATTGAACCAGTTCAGAAACTTTTGTGTTTTTTTCATATTGAATAATCATAGACAAGAAATGTATTCTATATACACACATGTAAATACTTCATGAAGGTTGCAAAAACTAAGTATGTTAAGACAGATATTTGAAAGCAAGCCATTAATGAAGAGTCATAGTGGCAAAGTGAGAAAATAATTTATTTGGTTATGTGTGGCATTTCACTGATAATTAAAAATATATTTCAGAATTTTAGTTAGCCAGTGAATATTGATGCATTTTCAAATGGTGTCCTAATCATGCAATTGCACATAGTAGAAAGAAGGACTCCTTAATTCATGTGTACAATATCTCTGTTTTGTTAGTGTATGTTACCTTAGCTGCCTAAAGTTAAGACATTACATGAATGGTTGATGCTTCTTTGAAGTCTTTCTCTGAAGAAGTAACTTGTTAGGAATATTAGTACATCAGTCTTCAAGGTTCTTCATCAATATTTGATCTTTGGGATGCTGTGTTAGCATTGAGGAATTATTTTTGGTTTGTTTTTGGGTTTTGTTCCCCTTTTTAGGATTTTTGATAGCACAGGATGCTTCTGAACGAGCAGCTCTTCTTCACCCAGGAGTCCTCTCTGACGGGCAGTTCTATTCTCCTCCTGAATCTGTAGCAGGTAATTATGTTCACATAGGGGATGATTTTTCATATTCCTTCCTTCTCCCAACGTATTTCACCCCCTTCAAGAGGGTAAGGGAGGAAGGGTGAAGGGAAAAAATACATTTTTCTTTTTAAACGAAAAGTGTACTTTACCATACTAGAATGCAAGATTATTTTTTATTCAGTAATTCAGTTGCTACCTATCAGATGAGTTACAATAAACGTAGCTAGTGTGTTGTAAGTTATGTTCTGACTGAAAACAAGGTAAGTTTAAAAGAAAATGGTACTGCAACTGATTTCTTGTCTGCTAGCAATAGCATTCATGCAGCAATGGAATATTTAATCCAGCCTAAATTTGGAGCTTTACAGTATCTTAGGATAGACAATGAACCTGTAACTGCTATGAAGCAAACTGAAATTTCAATCAAAGGCTCTTTTCTCATAACAAAAAGTCCTCTCAATGTAAAAAGTCTTAGTTGTCTGGGTATATGAAAGTGGGTCTAGTGTTAATTACATCTTAACCCTGCATATCATGTGCTTTGCTCTACTTGAGGTATGAGCTAAATAAAAAATAAATGTAAATACTGAAAGGTTTGTATCTGTGGTCTCTGTGCTGAGCAATTTGGCTTAATGAATGACTTCGAGCTCCATCTAGGGGTGACAGAGCATTAATATTGAGTATAACTATGTCAAAATGTGATTTTAGTTAAAACTGTGAGTCTGCCTAAAGGAATAACAGTAGAAAGTATTGCACTGGATTCAGCCTGGGGTTTTGTTTATGGCAACAGAATATACAATGTGAGAGGAAGTGAAAGTGGAGCTAACATGGGTTTTTTTAGACATTTTGGCTGAGTCAATGTTGCATGTGCAGCGAGGTATCGTGTCTCAGCATGCATGAGTGCCGTTACTTTCAGTTTATCAAATGGGATTCAGTAACAATGGAGCTACCTTCTCCCAGTCTGTCGTGACAGCTTTGTTTAAGCACACTTTTATGCGTAAGCCAAATGGATATATTGGAACTAAAACACAACTGGTAGTCGCCAAGTGAAACTTCTAGATGATGTACGGTAAAAAGGCTCATAATGAGAATATTTTCTTAAATATCTACATTTGTTTCTGAGAAGACAAACTGTGGATTGGTATAAGAGAGCAATTTTTGGTCAATTTGCCTCACATATGAATTTGAAAAATATTTAAGCTATTTCCTGTGATTATGCAGAAGGGAATAAATCCTTCTGCTGACAACATTTCTAGAAACAAATTTTTGCTTTTAAGAGATGATGTTTAAAACAGGCTCTTTTGGAATTTTCAGAATATGTAACCTTTTATATCCTTGAAGCTACACATACCCACTTCTTATATGAGTAGACCCTTCATCTTGAACATTAGACTGGGTTACCAAGTAACCATTCTGGAGGTAGCAAGTGGAAAATTAGCCTGGAAAGTGTGTATTTTTTCAGTTTCTGTACCATATGAGCTTAAAACCAAAAGGCAGATAAGCTATTTCAAGAAACAAAGGAACTTTAGAATAATTTGTCCTAAAAAATGGTTAATACCTTTGTCTGTCTTATTTTTTACTTCTTTGTGTGAGGGAATATGGGTCTATAATTCAGCTTTAAACTCAGAGCAAAAGCCCAAGTAATAACAGGCATTTTATCAAAGACAGTTCTTTACTCATCTCATTGGTTTTTTTTCCTTGTGGGAGGCTCATTTAAACTGCCCAAGACACAAATGGTGAAAGCCACGTGCTGATAATTTCCTCAGCTGTCCCTGACAAGGGCTGACTGCTGCAAGGACTGACTGCCACCTCAGGTGTAGCAGAGATATCTGTGGCTTGGATTGGAATCCAAAAATGGTGGTCTGCACTGTGTGCTTGCTTTTTTCTTTTCCTCTTCATCTCTCTATTTTTTTTTTTTTTCTTCCTTCTCCTTCATTTCTCAACTGATCTAATAACATTCTTGTCTTCCTTTTCAGGATCTGATGAAGACTCTGAAGAAAAACAAGACACTGAAAAACCAATTGTATAGCAAATATGAAAAAATGGGTAAGGTCATTTGCATAGAACCTGAATATCCCTAAAAGTATGTTTGTCTTCTTAGTGTCTTCTCAAATAATTTGAATGGTGGGCTAACTCTTAGGAGTTCATAATTTCTGAACTCACTCTGTCTCTCTTAGCAGCTGTCAAGCAGGAAATCCTGCCAAGCTCTCGAGAGCCTGGAGTTGGGGTCCTCTGCATATATTGGCTGTCCTGGAAAGGACAGCGGTGAACTGGATGTGTAAAAACTCCTGTCTTTGGTAGACAATAAAGACACTTCTTAGGAGATGGCAGTGCTAGAGTGCTATGAAGAAATTTTCTTTGGTTTAGGTCTAGGACAAGTATACCTAAAGATTTCATGGGCAAAGTTACTTTAGTATTTCCCTTCCTTATTCTATTTAATATTACAAGTTGGTTACACCGGAACAGCTGCATCTTCAGATTTTTGTAGTGTACTTTGTTTAAATATGACAAATTATTTCCTTATTTTGGAAATGACTTCATTTACTTATGGAATTATCTTTCCCCATGCTTTCACTTCACCACCCACTGTAAAGCTCAAGCTAGGAAATGTCCTTGAAAAGCTGAAGCTGAAGTGCTCCTCTGGAAGCATGGATGACCTTTTCACTCTCCCTGCTTACAGTCTGTTTTCTTTACTCCCATCTTCATTCATCCTGATTTATGTGATCTGTTGCAGGAAGAAAATCTCTGGATAAAGTTGTTGGGGTTTGGAAACTGGCAACAGAGTCTGTGGCTGACTTGCTGGTGGAGCTGCTGATAGGAGAATCTACTCCTTAGAAAGCAAAGGGAATGGTTCCCATGTACTGTAATACCTCATGAAGATGTACCTTGTTGACATATGTGTATAAGGCTGCCTCCCAGGTGGTATGAAAGTATTTGTCCACAATGTATTTTATTATTCAGTGATTCCTGAAGTTGATCTTCTAATGACTAGGTAATTACTGGAAAGTGTTGTCTTGTGTACCTAATCAAGAGACTGGTAATATAATGAAGTAAAACTTCTCTGTGGTGGAAGTATATTTAATAATTGTTGGGACTTACTAGTTAAAATTATTTTATGTTATTGCAACTTGTCATTAGTTTTATGTTTGCTTTTTTTTAACTCCATGCATTTTCTTTTTTTTAACGGTTATGTTCACTTTCTAAAATAAAAATGTTAAAACATGGGTAATGCATGATGGTATTTTGTTGCGTTGTCATCAGAAAATCTGCATATACCACTGCTTTATTTGTTCTTGGGTAATAAGGATTTCAGTTTGCATAGATTTTGAGCAAAATGTGTTTTAGTGATGTTTGCCTGTAGGGTTGATGTGGTAGTGGCACATCACTTCTTTGTTGCATATGTGACATCAAAAGGATGTAAGGAGCTTTTTGAAATAACTTGGTTCCCATTCTTGTACTGGTGGTTGATGTTCTTCAGGTTCAAGGAGGAAACTGGCTTAAGTGAGTCTCTGCAAACGCTCATGTTACCCCAGCAGTGAAAGGAAGGTAGTCAAGTCATTCAGTTTGGGTGTGCAAGATACGTGCTTTCAAATACAGGTCTTATGTGTTAGCTGATCAGAAATCTTTTATGTAACATCTAAATCCTACCAAAAGGGGAGTGTAAGTGTTGCTGCTTTTCTTGTATAGCTGTTAGGTTGTGTTAGAAACCTGGACAGCCAATACTAAGTACCAGTGTATTCTTCACAGGTTAACTCATGTACATGGGCCATATTGCTTTCCCTTGCTATGGAAAAGAGGCTTAGCAGACAGAAGACAAGCTGTGGTCTCATCATTTCACGGCCTTTCATTGAAGCAGTGGCAACTTTCAGTTTACGGGATTTTTCCACTAAAACCTTGAACTAAAAGCCAGTCCTCAAAGCCTTAAAACATACATTGGCTTCCCCTTATTCAGTCTCAGCAAATTGGAAACCTAGCAGCAGCAGCCACTGCAGCTGTAAAACAGCCATGAACTTTATTAACCTTGGAAAATGCAGATGAATTTGGATGTTGAGGGCTGTGTGGATTCAAGTTTTCACTTTTCAGCTTTGGGTATGAGATCCTGCAAATGGGCTCAGAGATCATTTATTGTAAGCAAGCTAGAGCCATAAACATGGTCACATGCTTAGTTGTCCTGTTTGAGGCTACAACACGATACAAAAACATTATGGGGGCAGTACTAGAGGAAAGGAGGGGAGGAGATGGAGATGAAAGTGATGCTAGTGAAGTCTGTAAGAGCTACATTTTTATTTAGCAAGAGCTACATAAAGAAGAGGTTTTGAGAATGCCTTCACAAATATTTTATTTCACTTTAACTGCTATTAAGCCTTAACAGCAAAATCACCTGACTTTTTGCTTCAAATAACAGCTTTGTAAATAAGTGTGTGTCTAAAAGATTAGGCAGTCTAGCTTCCTCACATTGGAGATGGATATACATCTGTAATGGGTTGACCTTGGCTGGATGCCAAGTGCCCACAGTCACTCTAACCTCCCTCTCCCCCTCCCAGCCAGGCAGAAGGAAAAGAATGAGATGGTAAACAACTTGTGGGTTGGGATAAGGCATTTACTAGAAGCAAAAGCAAAGCAGAAATATAATCTCTTTTTCCTGTCAGCAGCAATGTCCAACCACATCCCAGGAAGTAGGGCTTCAACAGGCATGGTAGTTTCTCAGAGGACCACAACTGGAAAACAATGGATGCCCACCACCCCTTTCCTGGTCCTTTCCTTAGCTTTTATATTTGAGCTGACGTCATATGGTGTGGAATATCCCTTTGGTCAGTTTGGGTCAGCTGGCCTACTCATGTCCCCTCCCAGAATCTTGCCCTTGGTTGGGGAAGGAACATTACAGTCCCGATGCTGTGTTCAGCAGTGGTCAAAACACTGGTGTGTTGTCAGCACCCTTCTAGCCACCAATGCAAAGCACAGCACTGTGAGGGCTGCTATGGGGAAATGGGCCCTGTCTCAGACAGACCCAATAACAACATCAAAGGCAGCAAGTTGTTACATTGGTTTCAG
This sequence comes from Serilophus lunatus, assembly GCA_013399895.1. Classification (NCBI taxonomy): domain Eukaryota; kingdom Metazoa; phylum Chordata; class Aves; order Passeriformes; family Eurylaimidae; genus Serilophus; species Serilophus lunatus. The sequence continues at coordinate 237,106 of VXBA01006024.1, forward strand.
TATCTCTTTCCAAAATTCTTTTTTGATTGCTGAATGAAAAAAAAAAAAAAAAAAGGCAGGGTCAAATTTGTCACTTACATTGCTTCAGAATATCCAAAATCTGTTTCAGAATATACCCATAAGAATAAACAATTAAAGAAAAAAAAAAAACCAAACAAAAAAAACTTTAAAACCCTAGCCTTTAACAATGCTGGAGTGTTCCTAACCAAATATTAAAGTCAATGAGAAAAATGCATCTGGTATAGGAGAAGTCTAAACTTTCATTTAACGTATGGACTTCCATCAAGTTCCCGTGACTTTACTTGCACACCTTCCTCAATCTGCTGTATAGAATTACTCTGAATAGCAAATTCTCAGTGCCTGTTTCTTCCTGCAGTTCAGTACTCGGGGGGAAAAGAAATAAGAAAGGGAAATTGATACAAAATCATTAACTGCAAAGCAGTTCAAGCCATATGCACTACTGAGAGAAAACCCTTGGGGGAGGGCAGGGGAATATTTTGTTACACCCAAGATGGTTAATTATATTTGGCAAATGTAAAGGTTTTGCAGGGCTCTCCTAAATCTTTTCTTCCAATGCTTTTCTGTATATCAAATTAACCAGGATGCCTCATTTTCATACATAAGTAGTTCACCAGTTATTCCCTTTGGTGCATCCGCACACAGTTCAGGTTGCTGCCATGAGAGCCTGCATGTCCTGTAAATTTAAAATGCATCAGTTATGTTATAGGAAGGAGTTAAAGCACTCAGTCTGGAATAATTCAGTTTACTCCTCTCAATCCTACCTGTAAAACCTGCAAAGTTGACTCAAAAAATGTTTAATCCTGCCTTTGCTAGGGATGTTTCTGCTCTCTGTGGGTAACCCCAAAGGCATCTCCGGAAGTACTTCCCACCAGCCTTTCCTAAAACATAGGAATGTGGCTGTGTGCACTTTGGAACCTGTTGGGTTTTCTTTCTATTGCTCTTGAAATTTAAGAGAAGTCTTTTTTCAAGGAACAGATTTCAATGCAGAATCTAAAAGAAACATAGCAAGCTTTTGATCAACTTGATACCATTAGCTGCTTGTCATGTATCCGTGACAGGCTTCGGAATGTTTAGATTAATGTTTTATTGCTCTTAACTTCAAAATATATTTTGCAAGAAAGATTTCCTGTATTTTTTACCCATAGGGAGGCAGTTAAGCTGTATCAGTTTACTTAAAGCTCTGAAATAGATAGATTAAAACAAGAAAAAGCCCACCAAACTATTTCAGCTTTATTATGAGTATTTTTCATTTTGTGCCAGAAACTTGGCACTATGTAATCAGGTTTCTATTTAATACCAAAAGGTTGAAAAATATCTCAAAAAGGGGTGAAAATGAACGTAACTCAGAATATACTTAGAATTTTTGAGGTTGTTGGTATTGTGAGGGCTCAGGAACCTGCAGAACAGTGTGATCAGGAGCTTGTATTTTTACATGGCACAAGAGTGCACATGCTGCTACACAACATACAATTTAAGCATGTCTGTGGTTATCTATAGACATTTCTCACATGTATTAGTCAGAGTCCAGGTTCTTTTGGATGTTCCATAGAGGGAGTTCTTCCTGTTTAATACCAAATTTACTTCTTTGACATATTGGGCCATTACATGTGACTTGGAATTAGAAGAGTGATACAGCAGTACACTGAAATCACAAGACAAGCACACTGTAGCAAGGGCAAGAGATACAGTGGAATCACAATACAAATATAATTTCCATTAGTAGTTCCTATATGCTCTAATATCCTGGTGCCCCCTCATTGCCAGGAAGGAGTATGTGGCCACTTGAAGCAGGTTGCTCACTTGAGATTTCATTTGCTGGGCTAGCTGACTCAGGAAGACATGATGCTCCAGTAGTTATGCCATGACAGGATTGCCATCAAAGAGGGGGACCAGAAGGAAGAAGATGCTTTCTGGAACAGTGTGGTTTTCTACTGTGAAGTACTTCCACTCTTTTCAAGCTGCCTCAGCACAGGAAGGAAATGATTAGTACCTGCACTTTGCATCCCTGAAATATTTGAAATTACACAGCCTCTGTGTTAGACTTTGCTTGTTGCCAGCAGATGCCCATCTGAAAGGAATCATCCTTTTGGACTTGTACCAGATGTTCTCTTGTTGCAAACTGCTGCCCTTTAAGGGTATTTCTCAAAGCAAGGCAGCGTTGGGGTCCTTTGCAATCCAAGAGCAGTAATGCTTCTGCTTGTACCAGAGCTGCTTTCAAATGGAACAGAAATCTTTACAGTGCAAAACTGAAGCTTGCTTTCATTTTTCGTTTGGATGCTAAGATGCCTCTTGAGACTCAGACAAATGTCCCTATTAGGACACGGCCTTGTATGTAGCAGATCTCCCATATGAGACAGTGAATATTATATATATCATTTCCTATCTGCCAGAGCATTCCTATTTCTGTTTTCTGACTCCTTGATTAAGAGAGAAGGGGTTTGCCTTATTTCAGCAAGGGGCCTGAAGTATTACAAGACTAGCTCTTGCAGTAAACAGATGATCTTAAGTGCTTTGCATATACATTCACACTGCAGGTACTGTCAGACAACAGTCATACAAAAGAAGGCAGGTAACCTGTATTTCAAGAAGCAAGCAAAGTTAAAGCACTCACATTTCAACCAAATTAATTCATTTTCTTTGGTAGAAGTTGTATTCTGTTAGCAAACTGGTTAATAGGGAAACATAGCATAACTGGAGATTTTATTTTAGAAACTTCAGTTGAGTTTAGACAAAGCTAAAATGATTCTTTTTATACTTCAATCAACGAAGGAAAACAGACCTATTTGCTGTCATATTAGTAGTTTAGTATGATACTTTTTCTTTCTTCCATCAAGATTTCAGCTTTGTCTTCTACTAAGTAAAACTGAACATAACATAAGCAGTGCCTATCAAAAAAAACAGGCTATAACTATTTGTTCAACATCTTTCAAAAACTTTATACAGGTCAGGCAGGTTAGCAAGCTGCAAAATGTTGCCATCTTCTGCGAAGTGTTTAGGAGGCAAAAGATGAGTCCTAAAAGCTTTGTAAAGCACATGTTCCACAGTCCATTTCCATGTTGTTGAACCAGAGTCAGAATCTTCATTCTGAAATACAGGAAAACAGGACAATTGAACTGAAGTTCTCTTGTACCAGAGTAGAGCTCTCCTTAAAAAACTTTATTATGCAAGACTACAGCAATTGTAAAATTCTGCTACTATTAAAGAAGTCCATTCTATACAGTCAAGTTAATTTTAAGCTTTACAGAATGGGTGAGCTTAATTGAACAATTAAGCAGATATTTAGATTTTTAATTTATACACATCCTTATTCTTCTGTAGAAATATACCATAAAAATATATCCTAAACTCAGAAGTCAAGGACACTTATAATAAATAAGTTCACTGCAATGGCCAAAGTTAAAAGGTTCCCTCAATACATATAATAGTTCAGAAAACTTAAGCCACATCCTTGCCCCCCTACTACTTGATTCACTTCACTGAAAGAACTGGGATTAGAAGTCTATAGCTGAAAGAGCACAAGTTTTCTCTATGTTGTTAGCTGTCTGTTCATAGGACTAATTACAGTATTCTTTCACCTGAGAGTTTGTTGAGTTGGCTTCATCTATTATATACTGCTTTCTGATGGAGTAGAACATGGAAAGTTCTTTACTTAGGCTTTCAAAACACTCCTTTTCTTCATCCCAGTTTACCTGTTACAGGAAGAAGTCATTAGAGTCTGGCTAGCAGTCACAGACTTGATAAGGATTCTTAATATGGAAAATTCATAATAATGGATTTGAACAATGAATAATGAACACATTTTTGTGCTGGTAAGGTAAAGGTATAGAATGAAAAGAAGAGTAGGAATGCAGGCTTTTAAATCAAAATATGGGCTCATTTAATCAGTAGTTATGAATACAGAGGCAAAGCACTACTATTCAGTAACCATAGCAAAAGCATGTGGAATAAGTAACAGTACATTTCAGCTGCAAAAGAAATTGCAAAGCAAAGGCTGGAGTTGCTTAAATGTAAAGTAAAAAACTGTGAATTAATAAAGTCAGTGAGAAAATATACCTCTGTGGCCAAGCGAAGGATAAACATAGGCAGTCCTTCCACCAGTGGAACATAGTTGTCTATCAGAAGTGGTAACCCAGTAAGATTTCCCTCCTGCAAGGCAACACTGCTGCTTCAGTTAAAAAAACAAGGTCTTTCTTGCAGTAAATGCACTAAAATTGTCACATATTTTAAGACTTCTTACTAAACTCTGTGAGCCTTAGGCGTATCTGAAGCTACAAGTTTTAAAGCCTGATGCCAGGCAAACCTTGCAGGAAGAGGATTAGTGGAGGTGTTTAACTTCACAAAGCATGGATTTAAGTCGATCAACTCAGGAAAACCTGAATTTGGCCTCCTCCTCTAGCTCTAGCCACTGACTACACAGATCACAATTCCAAGGGTAATATCTAAATTAAGTGCCTGGACTTGATGAAGCTGTTCACTTTTGTATAAAGTAAAGGACGCATTAGTCCACACAAAAAAAAAAGACTTATTGAGAACCACAGCAATGCTGCAGCCCTGCCTGGCTCAAAAGCTGGTTAAGCTGCACACCTTGTTGGTTAAGGGATATACATTCTAGTTATAGAAGCCACGACTGAATTGTGGATTGCGCAGAGAGGTTGTGGATATTACTGGGGATATTCAAGAACTATATGAACACAATCCTGTGCCATGTGCTCTAGGATGACCCTGTTTGAGCAGAGAGGTTGGACCAGATGATCCACTGTCATCTCTTCTAACCTTACCCATTCTGTGACTTGGTAACTAGTTAAATATAAACTTTGTGTAACATCCTTCTTAAAGGCAGCTTAAGTCCCCAGCATTTTTAATGAAAGGGGTAAGTCACCTAAATCTTTCTGGAGTGATACTAAGCACTGCAAACAAACTACTGCAGATATCCATCAGTAAAATGTAGAATCATGAAATCATTTAGGTTTGAAAAGACCTTTAAGTTCAAGTCCAATGGTAAACCTAACCCTGCCAAGTCCACCATTTATTTACTGTCAGTAAGGGCTGCAGTCACCTCATCAATTTCCAGAGAAAAATAATCTTTCAACATTTCAGTCTTCTTTTTCAGAAACTCCACAATATACTCAGCAAGCCCTTCTTTTGGGCCATCTTCTTCCGTCCAGCCACTTTCAGGATCCTCTAAAGCAAGCATCGAAAGCTCATATAAAGGAGCTGGCTCCTAAAAACAGAGAAGGCAAAACTTCTGTTAACAATCAGCCCACCCTGCTGGAAATCTGCAGCTTTTTCCTTCACAATATGCCTCTTCTGGCCTGCAGAACAAGCAGTTCCGTTTACTATAACCAGCCTAAAAACATTTTAATTTCTTTCTAATAGTTCTCTGCAGTGCAAAATCCCACCAAGTACTGAGGTAATTACAGGATAAACACTGGCAATCAACACTGTGTTTCTGTAGATTGTGTATTCAAATTCATTATTTGTCCTCATGTAATGAGCAACAGTAAAAGTTGGTGAATATCTATAATTGGCACTAATAACAAGCAGCCAGGATGACAAGAGTAGCAGTTACAAAACTACTGAGTTTTCAACATTCTAGTTAGGTAAAAGAAATAAAACAACACTCTTGTAGTGGAGAACAGCCAATCTGACTAAGCAAACAAAACTAAGCATTTGTCTGTGAGAACAGATTTATTGTAAATACATTTTAAAAAAAATCTTACATAGGATATAATGTAAAATTATACTTACAGACAACCTTAAGACTCCAAAGTTTGCAAAGTCGTAAATAAGTATCTGGTAGAAGAGTTCTTGGCTAAATTGAAGCATAACGATTAGTTATATGGACAGGACCACATATCTTCAAGTTACCATAATTAAGAGCGGAGTAAGAATCATCCTGGAAACATCAGATGTACCTATCCAGTCATTAATAAAGATTTTACTTCAACTAAACAGTTTACAGATTCACATTCACTATCTAGATATTTACAATTAAATCTATTTCTTGGTTTCTGCCATCACCAGCCACACTAGTGCAGAAATGCTACATAATCATCCAATCACAGGAGCTGGGAAATTGATAGACGAGTATCTCGAGTATGTTCTCTGAGTTGTTGCAAAATTTATGTAGCTGGCTCTGTAAGGCTGCATATGGGAAATGACAAACTTTGTTACAATCATATCCTGCAGATACTTTTAACCCAATGGGATGCAATGTTTTACAGGACTTTTCCAAAGCCTCTGCTTGCTCATCTACAGTGTGCTGTAGATGATCCTGAAGAAAATCGTGATGATGACCACTGATCACGTAGATGAGCATGAAGCAAGAAAAAGTCTTTCTCTTCCCACTGCCTGTGAACAAACAATACAGTAGCTGGCATTTTAATTACACTGGTTCCCTGTAACTTCTCCCAAGTGTGCCAGACTTGTTTCCACTGTTCTGAACTAAATGCTTAATATTTAACCTCATGACTTTTCAGACAGACAACAAGAGAACAACCTTGTTTTTCATGTCACTTCCTTCCTCTTAATTAGCTTTGTCATTGGTACTTAATTCAGCTTCCAACAAGTGTTAACAGCTTCTTTACCTGAGTTTTGTTGTATTGAGAAGGTACAGTTTTGTCTGATATTGGGCCAGAGCCCACTGAGGACTGACACAGCCAACAAATGTGTGGTCATGCAGCATCTCCTGAAGTTCTGAAACAATGGAGGGGTGGGGAAAAACAAAAGGATGGAATTTCATATTTGCATCCCTGCCCTTACTTATTCCCTTGAGTGGTTTGTGTTTTTTTAGCATTAAAGTCTCAGATTACTGTTCAGGCACTACTACATCCCTGCTTCTTCTTATAAGCCTGTACTGCCAATTTCAAATGTTTTGAAATATTAGTAATTCCTGTGCATACTCATACTATTAAAGTGTGAGTGAGAACATTTATATAGCAGTTAAACTACAAATGAAAATAAAATAAAATAAAATAAAATAAAATAAAATAAAATAAAATAAAATAAAATAAAATAAAATAAAATAAAATAAAATAATAAAATAAAATAAAATAAAATAAAATAAATAAAAATCTCTATTTGAAAAGCCTCCCAAAATTCATTTCTAGCCACAGGAGATTCATGAGGGAACAGAGACATTCTTCAATGAAAACTGCAGATTTAAACCAGCTTTGCAACACAAAGTATTGTCAAACTAAATTCTGAATGTGTGATAGGACCATTTTTCCCCCCCATAATTTATTTTTCTCTCACAAAGTAAGTTTTTTTAATATACATGAATGAGAAGGCTGGAAAAGGTATGAGAAGTCAGATTACATAAAAGAGTTCATTTCAGGCACTCCCCACAAAAAATATTCACTAGTTGCCATCTTTGGGAGCAGCTTCGTTACAGAAGCTCAGCACTGCAGTCACAGCATGTACAAAGCACTACACTACCCTAATTCCACTGTTACCTTTTCCAAAGGAATGGAACATTAGAAGAGTTCTTTGTTTCCAAAGTCTCTTATAGGTATGTCTTACACATATGAAGGCAAGACAACTTCAGGCAGCTTCACAAGTTCTCTCTTGCATTTTGAGATCTTTTGGATATTTTATGGCTCAAGGACAACTCTTTGATTTCAGCATTTAAACAGTGAAAGTGAGATATGGAATTACTGGCTCTGAATTAACAGTCTTCTGCAAAACATTTTCTGAAGCACAAGTAAAGTGTTAAGTACATGCTTTCTAAAGTTCAAGACTGCTAGTAATTTAAAATGTTATTTATTACAATAACAATGCTTACCAAAAGAGAGAATAATATTTTATCAGTTTTACTATTTCATGTAAGTGGCACAGATACAAATGAAAAGCAAAAGCTTTCATTAAAAGCTTGCTTAGCATCATGATCATATTTAGTTGGTGGAATAACAATTATCTTGAAAGGAAAAGGGCTTGCTTACTTGCATGTCCCTGGTTACTAATTTCCTCCTGGAGTGTCAATACACTGGTCAAGTTGATAATTCTTCTTCTAGGGGTGCAAGCAGCAGTCATGTCCTTTCCGGTGTCATCTTTCTCCATTTCTATGTCCATGTCTTCCCGTGGTCTCTTTCTGCAATACCAAACCAAAAGGAATGAGGTCAATTCCCTATCACATAGGCAAAACACAGCAACAGATGGGATGCCCAATTCACATGCTGTATATTAACACAGCAAATGCAGAAAGTTTTCCAGAGATTCCCAGAAAGACAATTTTATTTTGCTTCTGAGGTATAATCTATTAGGAAAAGGTAGTTCAGAATTTTAAGAGAATTTGGGACATGCCAATACCAATCGCATGAGACAATTGTTTAAGCATCAAGCAAAATGGGCTCTAAAGGACACATCAAAAAATGTTGATATTTCTAATGATTTTTTTTTCCCCATGATCATTTTTCTGTAGTACTCGGGAGTGGGAAATCAGATTCTATTAGAAGAACTTTGGCCACTCATAACAGCTCCTGCAGGAGCTATAAAAAGTTTATAGCACTTTTATCTTTACTAGGATGATGTCTGCAAAATTCACAAATGGGGGACCTCCAAAGAGCGACAAACCAGTGTGGTCTCCCTAAAATAATGTCATTATTTATACTGCTTCCTGCCTTTCAGTATGCATGGAAATCTCATTCCAGTTACGTAATTTATTACAAGTTATGGAATTTGCAGTTCACAGACTAAGTTTTATTTCTCAATAAAATGTCATGAAAAGTTATTCTGAGAAATTTTTCCCTTCTTAAAAAGCAGAAATCTAAAGAGATCAGAAAAGTCTACATTTCCAGGGCCATGCCATGAAATAGGTAGGCAGCCCTGTACTACCCCAGCAAAGATGAGACTTACCGAGAAGACACTGTCTCAGGAGACAAGTGTCCACTCTCATTCAGCCCTCCAGGCTTAGGGTCCTCCTGAACATTAGCCATTTCAACTGGATCACTGACTTCTTCCATTTCAGCATCCTGCAGCCTATCCGTGCCCTTCAGAGGTTCTGCATGAACCTCTGCTGTCACTTCAATGGGACCTGTACTTAGGGGGTTGTTCACTGGCTGGAGAAAAGCATCCAATTTCTGCTCTCGGCAATCAGTGCGGACCATCTGGTGTGCATAAACTTTATCACTGGTTCCTTTGGTAACCACAGAAGAGTTTGCTGCAGATTTCACAAGCTCATTGGAAGAACAGTCAGCCCCTGGAAGCAACGTCTTCATTCAGATATGAAGAAGCGAAGAGATGGAACAACAAGTTAAAAAAAAAAAACAAAAGCAGAAAGATCAGCCACACTTCTCACAGTAGCTTACTGGTCAGAGGCAAGTTTAAAACCCCAAAAATACAGTGAAAACTGCTTAAGCAGGCCCCCGGCCTTGGAATTGCTATCCACATAGAGTGAATGTCATGATCTTGGTGGTTAAATCACTTGTTTACATTGCTTTGTCTCAAAGTTCTTATGCTATGCTCTACATAAAGAAAGGGTAGAAAATCTTCTTGATTGTTTTCTGGTTAGATTAAATTCGAAGCGTCAAACACACTGTCACCTCTTCTTCATATAAACCAGGGCAGAATAAAAAAACAATTTACCACATGTGAAGGCAAACATAAAATCGAAATGACTGATCAGGTACTTAACAGAAAAGTATATAAAATGTTTTCATATTTTTCCTCTCTTTTCCCACATTGTTAACACTGGTATAATAAAGCAATTTTATCCCTAAAACACAGATCTCAAGGTACCAGTATAACACTGATCATTATCAACCTCTGCATAGATTGTACTACTGAACACAGTAAGTGTATCTCAGATCATTAAAACAGTGCAGAGCCACAGTCACTTCATACATGCTCTTACCTGAGTGAAGTACATCCTTGAAGAATTAGAGCCCAATAACTTGCTCTCTACATGCTGTTGCACACGTTCTAGAATACTGTCTTCGTGAAGAAAATGGACCTCGTGTTTTGTAGGGTGCACATTCACATCTACATTCTGGGGAGCTATTTCCAGGCTGGAAAACATTTTAAAAGAAGTTAACTCAAAATACCCGACAGATGGCAGAGAGAATACAAATTGGTTCAGTACAAAATTTCTCAGGCTTGGGGGCATTACTCCATGCAAGGAAGTCAAAAAGATTCTGAAACCTGCTGATGCACGGAACCGACCCCAACTCACCGCTAAAGTTACATTACAATCAGATTTGTTTAGTACATTAAAAAATAATTAATCCCAAGGACTCTATTCCAAACTCACCCAAAACATCTTACATACGACAGCGTAAACCAATCTCTCCATTTTGCAACTACAAAAACCTGTTTTTAGAAATATCTTTTACTTGCAGTGTCTCAGGAATTTACATGAAGGGACTTCAGCTGAAGTTACAGACACTCGCTAGCCCTTAACACTATTATCAGGAACAGAAGTGTCCTTGGAAACCTATTCATTCTAGCTATATCCTACAAAGTGGTTACTAAAAGGCTACTCCTAACTATTACTTTACCTTAAGTATAGGAATGGGTGCGTACTTTTTGGCAAATAAGCAGCGTACACAGTTTCTATGGCTTTGCGCAAAGCGGCTGACTCTACCAATCGATCTGAAACACAGAACAAAATGCTATTTCCAAAGAGCCCAACTGAAATACACTGCCCAGTGCCCAGCTGCTCCTTCAGACCAACACCTTCACGCTTGGTATCTTCAAAGGGTAACTGTTATACCCATTTTTCCCCCAAGACCTATTTATTCTTCACATAAAACCAGGAACAGACACTATTTTCTTAGTATGTTTTATATTTGAGAGCACTTTTTCCAAAAAATACTGAAATAACCACACTGCCTTTTCATTATCTCAGTGCAATCAAGGTTTGTTGCATCCCATGCCAGAGTTCCTACAGAATGCAGAGATCACTCTGTAAGTTGGCAGGACACAATCATAATATCTTGATGCTCCAAAGTTTGCTTCTTTAGGCCTAGTCTTGGCTGCTTGCAATATTTAGAGTGTATAGCATGATGCACATTACAAATACAAAGACACATTAAGATGTACTATTAACTGTAATACTTATTCTTCAAAATGCTTTTCAAAATGCTCATACACTTTGAAGGTCTACAGAAGATTTTGCTCTTCTGATTATTATGTAAGCAACATATGACTGTAGAAAATGCTGCCTTTTTTTAAAACTTACGGTTTATGAAGAGTAAAAATATACATTTCTTCACAGAGTAGTTTGCATTTGTGATGTAACCTTTCATTTTAAAGGCCAGATTTGCATCTTCACAGCCCACTTCTATCAGTTCCCTATTAAGATTGACAGAAACACAAAAAATTAATTCTTCTGTTGCTGCAAATTTTGACCAGTATAGGCTTATTAACAAGGGTATCGACGATGGAAATAATGAGGCAAAATACATACAGGATTCATTTTGGGAGTCTCTTGCTTTCTCCTTCTTCCACAATGATGATTATGATTTTTCTACCTGTCTGCAAGGATCCCTTTTATTGTACATTTCATGAGAAAGTTACCTGCATAAATGCTTATCTCGATGCCAATTAGGCAGTAGTCTTTATCAGAGACCAATTAAATTTTCACATGTCTCCACGGTTGTCTCCAACCTGGATTTAGAACACTCATCAAAAACATTCACACACCTGCTAAGAGCATGATGCTTCTTCCAAGACTGAAACAGGCTTATCTCATTTGCAATTAGCCAAGTGTTGAGATAGGTAATCTAACATGTTCCCACAGAACAGTACTCACAAGAAGTGATATAGTGATCTATATTCTATTTACATCACAGTTAATGAAAACATTAGAATTATTTAGAGTTCAAACATCCGTTGCTAGGCCACAATAATTATTTAACCTGAACTGCATCATTTCCTAAGTAAGTGTAAACTAGTAATGTTGTATCACTGGAGTCTGTAAAACTACATCCATTATCTTTTTAATACCATAAAATATCATAGTATCCATAATATTATAAACTGTTGACAATTTTAATATGCATTTCTCTGTTAAAGTCATTGAGACTGACAGAAAAGGACACGTCAAAATTGTCTGCAGCCATGGAAGAACCCACTTTTTCTTGGACTACTCTGTCTGCTTTTGTCAGTCTAGTATTTCTTGGTAGGCTATTAAGAAATCATAAAAATGGAAAAATTTTTCTCTTACACACACAGATCCTAACATTAACTATTACCATAACAGTTTTAATAATTTTTATGATTTGATAGTTAAGGAAAATCTACTTTGGTAGTTTGTGAACACAGCTCCCTAGCAAGGCATTATGCCAAGTTCTAAAGAAAAGACTTAAGGACTACTTGTTTCCAATTCAACCTTAATACATATTCAGCACCATTTTTATTTGTTTTCGGTTTGTAAGTTAAAGTTACTTCACCTTTACCCAGGTAAAATAAAAGTTTTGCATGAAAACAAATGATCAATATATTTAAGCTGAAATGGAATATTTATCCTGAGCTGTACACAAATGAACAACTGTATCAAAAGAGTAGCTGTGGTAGACAAAAACAAACACATAACAAAGAAATACAAATGTCACTGGAATATTCATTACTAAGCAGCCTCGTTAGTTTGCTGTGCTTCCTAAAGGTGTTTCTACGCATTAAAAGGTACATTCATTACATGTGCAGTGTGACTTTAGTAACAGAATCAAAGTGACACCCATGTATTTGTGGAACAAAGCCACGCAAGGAATCCATCCAATTAATTCTTCACATCTGAATGTCTCACAGAGAATTTTTCCTAAAGTGGCAGATAGGTCTTTAAGACATGATTTGTTTTATTTAACTTTTCTGTCTGATTTACCCAGACTCAGCTAATGTAGCTTTTCTCAAAATAAGATACCACAGGATTTCAGAAAAACTAATGTGAGTAGTTTCAAAATTTATCAGATAGCAGACTGGTAAGAAGTGGTAAGATTTTCATGGCATAGGAAGAGACCAGGGCATTGTAGAGACCACAGGTTCAGCTTGTTGTTTTTAAATGAGCATGCAGGAAACTACAAGCAGAGGTTCCCTTTTAGTGCATTAAAGGAACAATTTCCCTCTTCCCTTTAGTTCTGAAAAAAAGCCGTACGTTCTTCAAGAGAAGGGAGAGCTCCCTAATGGCAGCACTCCCTCTCCTCTGCAATTCACCATGGTCTTTAAAACTATGATCTTTAAAAGAGAAAAGGGAGGGCGAATCAATAGAAAACTCCACACCAAAAGGAAATTTGACACCAACATACCTGCTAACAGCATTTCCAAAGATTGATCTAATGTTGTCCACTGTTGAGGCATTGGATAAGGTTCTAACATCTGACACAGTATCACCTTGCTAAAGAGAGCAGAATGAGTATCAATCAGTTCACACTTCTGGCTGAAGTTTTAGAAATACATTAAACTAAATAAAATAATTCCTAAAACAAAGGCATGGAACTTAATACAATGTTTTTTGTATTCTCATTTACTTGTTTATGCTCAAAAAAGCAATAGACGGTAAATGGTACAGGTTTACAAGATTTGCTAGAGCACATCAGACCCATACAGGTTAGTAAGTCCATCTTGGAAAAGGAGAAACACATGTAGTTGAGTAAATAACTATCAAGAAAGCCTGAGAAGGAAGGCAATCTACCCACTTCTTTTTCATGGAGTAATTAGTCATCAGACTCAAGACAAGCTGAGATAGCTCATAAAACTAAACTAAAATGCAACGTTGACCACATAGAAAATTCCAAACTGCTGACTAATACATTTTTGTCTTGTTTCCTATCCAAATGCACCCATGTACAGTTCCACATTTCAGTACAAGGGACAGCTTTCATGTGCTACTCTTGTTGCAAAAGATGCAGTGCAAATCCTCTGGCATTTTCAGATATAAACATTATGTTAATATACACAGGCACATACAGACAAACAGTGAGGTTATAAAGTCTTTATCTACACACCTTTTTAACTGAAAAGCTGATGCCAGAGTTATGGATGGCATACCTGAAAAAAAAAAAAGATAAACGTACGTCTGCATTATGTGAAAAAAGATTATTTGCCCTGATTGCTGGAAAGTGGCTGGTAATGGGGCCAAGCAATTTCAATTCCTGTTGGTAATGCAATTTGAGACAAACTGAGCTTTTGTAAATAGACCATCCATAAAATGAAGTGTCTTCTATTTATAACTCACCTGTAACCATATGAAATTCAAGAATCATCTTAGCTTATTTCTCAAAGGAAAGGAACAACTTCTACAGACCTGGTTAGTTCAGTTTCACTGCATATGTTTAACTCAAAAAACTCAGCAAAATGTACTCAGTATAACACAATCAAGTCTCAATTACTGTGGAGAAGGATCTGAAAAACGGCTGTCTTGCCCTTCTAACTTCCCCTTCCCAGATGGTTCAGCTGCATAATCTTAGTTCCAGCTTCTAGGGAAGTTACTGTGTTGCGAGAAAAAACACACCATAGAACCTTACTAGATGAGAAATGTAAAAATGCAATGGAAGATAGACTGCTGTGACCAGGAACTCAAAAATTCAAGAGGAAAAAAACCCAAAATTAAATACCAACCAACAAATAAGCTGGAAGCCTGTAACTCAGCAAGACTTCAGAACATCCTGTTCCATACAGCAGCAGGACTTGACCATCCACCTGCTGGCTGAAGTCTGCCTGATCAGTAAAGTACAGCTCATTTGGGGAACAGGCAAACCCTTGGTATACAGTTGTGCTACTCTCTGTTACCTTTTGTGTTTTCTGAAAGGGTAAAGCAGTTCCTTTTGTTTAGATTGTGTAGATCCTGCTTGCAAAGCCTCTGCACATGGCAAAAAGTGCCACCAAGGGGCCCAGGAAGAGAACATCCAGTAGCTTACGTGACATTACTTGTTTTAGGGGATGTGACATCACCATTCAGCTTTTTTGAATTCAGCCAAATCTCAGTGCTCCTGTGCAATTTTTACATGGATTCTATTCAGGCCAAGTGCACTTACTGTTCAAGTCCATCACTATTTCTTTGCTTGGAATTCTTACAAATAATTAATAGTCTGAGATAGGATGCACTGTTTCTCCTCTGGATTTTTCACATCAAATTGGATGGACTGTTATCTGACTCTGCACACTAACAAAGAGTTGAAAACAAAGCCTAACAAACAAAACCAACAGCAACAAACAAATGACACAAAACATACTCATGACAGTGCCTCTGAGAACCCCAGTACTCCCCACAGCAGTATACAAAATTGGAGCTTCCTATTTTAGTTTACCTGCTAACAACTTCCAGTATTTTTGCATATTCTTCGTTTGGATTTTTTAAAGCTTTCCTCCTTGTATTTACATTGTAAAATAGATCTTCAACCTACAGAGGAAAAGATCACAATTATATATAATTTTAAAAATTCTCTCTTATTATGTAATTCATTTAAATTCATCTTATTAATTTTTATTTTATATTTAAATTTTCTGAGAATTCTTTAGTTTATGAAAGATCAACATTCTCCAGATTCACCTAGCAAAATCCAAATGAAGTGAAACACATGCTTTCAAGTATTTTGGTACATCAGTATTTTTACCAATTACAACTCTACAGCTCCCTTTTCAGTGAAAGTTTTATATATATATATATATATATATATACCTTCTACTGAAGATGATGATGGATTTGCTGATTACACTGTGTCTTAATGCAATCCAAATGCAAAGAACCATTACAACAGTTGCTATACTCAAGTTGATGTACAAACTCAAGGCTGTTGATGCAATTAGTTTAAACTCTACATTTTCACTATTCAATTAAACAACAAATAAATTATTTTTCTTCTATACTGAGAAAGGCAGAAATTTAAAGTCCAGCTTCTTGTTTAAGACACACTATCCCAAACATAAGCACGTGGAGCTTGCTGGGTGTTTGCTCCCACTGCAAGAGACACATCTGCAAACTCCTAGGCCAGACTTCCCCTTCCCACTCTATGCTGTGCAATACGCTCCCCTTCAGAGCAACTTCTTCTTTGTAATTCCAATGCCAATCCTAATCCCAACCCACATGCAAGTCTTGCTATGATACATGAAAGGTATGACTGGAAAACAAAACAGTGGTGCTGCAGTTTCCTGCATCTGCCCTCATCTTCCCGCTCTAGCTCATACAGTGTAGAGCACTTCTCCATATTCCAAGCTTTTTGTAAGACCTAACTGTCCATTGAGATCTTCAGCAGTCCAGAAGGACTATGAAATATTTCTGATAGTAAATGACAATGCTATCCTCAGAATGAAAGGGGAAGGGAAGGTTTGGGAAGGGAAGGTTTGGGAAGGGAAGGTTTGGGAAGGTTTGGGAAGGGAAGGTTTGAGATGGTTTGGGAAGGGAAGGGGATAAAAGAGTAAAGGAAAAGAAAAGAAAAGAAAAGAAAAGAAAAGAAAAGAAAAGAAAAGAAAAGAAAAGAAAAGAAAAGAAAAGAAAAGAGAAAAGAGAAAGATAAAAGAATGATAATCTTCTGAAATTTACCTTGTTTTCTTTGGTGACGAAAACAAGACCAAAATCCCAACAAAACCAAACAACAACATACTTTAAAAAATATTCCACAAGGTGATAATACTGTCACATATCCTATAATGCAAGCCTAACAACTAGGGAACAGATAAGGAAAAAGAGAGAACAGGTACAAAAACCTACTGTGATCTGAGTTCCTTGGTTTCCAGCACAGGGTTTTGGAGGGGCTTTAATTTTTCCATCACTGTAAGTAGCTCTAGGCAGAAAATAAAAAGTTGTCAAACATCTAGATTTAGAGGAGGGCAGATATGGGCAGATGGCAAAAAAGGAAGAAGACAAAAGAAATTCCATCACTGTCACACTCCTTGGCAAAAAATTTGGGACCCACCTTTCTGCTACAAGAAAACTGTCTTCATTGATTTTAAGAGGGGCAGTGGGGGAGTAGGAATAATAGCAGAGGAAAAGGGGCAGATGACAGTATATGTGTTTTGAAATTGTATTACTGAGACTTGATCTGTAAAAGCAGGATTATTGTAACGTTCTTTAGAACGTTAGACATGGCCTAATAACAATTCTTCCACTAGGCTTTACACTTTAGTTATACTAAAGAAATTCTTGACTTTATTGTAAGATCTGTTTCCTTTCTGACTGTAACAGGATTTTAAACATAAGAGATTTCTGTCCCATGTAGGTTTTACAGCAAATTATACAGATGATTTGCATAATTTCATACATAATTGTGAAATTTTCAAGACATGCTGCTCATATATATATATATATATATATATAATATATACCTTTTACCTTGATATGGAGAAAAAGGCAAATGTTTACCCTACTTTAGCTGCTGAAGTAGAATCCTGTTTAAGATTCCCTGGACCCCACCCCCAACTTTTAAAATACATTGTTTAGCAACAGCTTATCTTTACAATTTGGAATAAAAATTACTCAAATTGTTTTCTTACATTGTAGGTCTTTTTTGTAACTACTCTTCCCCTACCCTTCCCCTTAATAAGAGCACTGAAAAGAAATACATCTGTTCATTATCCCATGCACTAGAAGTCACCTGGATAACAGGTAGCATACCTGAATGCACACTTTGCATCAGCTGTTTTAGTTGTTACCGTAACATGGGCAACATGACTAATGCTGGCCAATGCCTAGGGAAAGAGAAAACATCTTTGTAAACCTGGCTCTGGAGAACATAGAGTTGTGTCCACGCTGTAAACAACATTGCTAAATTTGGATATACTGCTTGGAAGTAATTAATAAAAACTCTTAAAAAAAAATTCCAAGTCAGTAAAGCTTTAACAAATTTTGGTATCTGTAACGCTGACTTTTATCCAGGACCATTTTTTTGCCTTTTCTAACATTTTACTACCTCTGAAAATGCAAGAAATTAACCACATAACATAACTAAATGAAATCTGCAAATTTATTACAGTTAAGCTCTTTTCTTTCTTTCATGTAAAGAAAAATCAGCTGGAAAGTTTTAGCTCTTAACTTCTTCACCCTAGCCCAAGTTCTTATCTTGACTGCAGGTAATACTACAGTTAGGTAACAATGGTTTTCCTGAAAACCTCAACGGACAAATCTGCACAGATGAAACCAGCCTCAGGACAAGATTCCACTGGCTGTGGAAATGATTATGCTGCAAGTGTGCGAGGAGAGGACTGAAGTAGTCTGCTTTCTGGAGCATGCAAGGATCTATGTATCTGAGCACAGGCAACACGTATCTTGTTGTTCATCTGGAGTGGAAGACTAAACTCATCCTTGACTGCTCTTCCAGAGGATTTTAGATACAGCCTTTGGGAATATGAAGAGCCAATATATCTGAGGGGTCAGAGATACCAACTTAGCCTAATGGCAAAAGCAAAGGAAGACAAATGTACATTTCCAACATTTAGTTTTAAGTGTGGTATTTAGACAGTTGTCTGGCATCAAAGATTCACCTTCCACTCGAATCTTTCACTCTTTTATCTGTAGGTTCCTGAGGCAGCATTTAAGACAGGCCTTGTTTTACTTAAAAACCCAAAAATCTAATTCCAGAAAAAAAAAAAGAATATATACCTCTCCCCAGGCACCAGTCTAATCTTGAAAGACAACAGAAACATATTTTGAACTTTATTCACATGCCAGACTCTTCTGTAAGGAGTACTGAGTGAAACAGTAAGTACACTGCACTACAGCAGGATAGCAAAAATGAACAGTTCTAAAACCTTCATGAAAAGCTTACCTCTCCTCTAAAACCATATGTAGAAATACTAGCCAAATCTTCAAATTTTTGCAGTTTACTCGTAGTAAACCTCTCACATACAATGTCCAGATCTTCCTTCTACATGAAAGGGACAAGGATTAGTCACTTTGCAAGTTTTTTCAAGATCAGAAACATTTAGAAATTGAAACAATTTTAAAAGATAGAATTAAAGACCAGCATACAGCTGTCAACTTTGTTTACTTACTCTGATACCACAGCCGTTATCTTGGACCTGGATGAGCTTCAGACCCCCTTCTTTAACTATCACCTGGATACTGGTAGATTTAGCATCCAAACTGCAGAAACCAAGAAAGCATTCTAAAGAACAGCAGTTCTAGAGAATAAAGGACATGACATTGAGAGTTCTTGTCTAATAACTTTAGCCATGACCTGGACAAGGGGATTAAGTGTACCTTTAGTCAGTTTGCAGATGACACTAGGTTGCGTGGAAGTGTCAGTATTTTGGACAGTAGGAAGGCCCTGCAGAGGGATCTGGAGAGGCTGGATCAATGGGCCAAGGCCAGCCATATGAGGTTCAACAAGGCCAAGGGCTGGGGTCCTGCATTTGTCTCACAACAACCCCATGCAGCACTGCAGGCTGAGGGGTGAGTGGAGGGTGGCCCATGGGAAAAGGACCTGGGAGCGTTGGCCAACAGTTGGCTGAACATGAGCCAGCAGTGTGCCCAGGTGGCCAGGAAGGCAAATTGCTTCCCGGCCTCTATGAGCAATAGTGTGGCCAGCACAACCAGGGCAATAATTGTCCCTCCGTACTCAGCACCAGTTTCGGGCCCCTCGCTACAAGAGAGACATTGAGGTGCTGGGGTGAGTCCAGAGAAGGGCATTGAAGCTGGCGGATAGGTCCGGAGCACAAGTCTGATGAGGAACAGCTCAGGAAGTGTTCAGCCTCGGGAAAAGGAGACTCAAGGGGAAATTTATTACTCTCTGCAACTCCCTGAAAGGAGGTTGTAGCCGAGTGGGGGGCGGTCTCTTCTCCCAGATAACAAGTGATCGGACAAGAAGAAATGGCCTCAAGGTGCAGCACGAGAGGTTTAGATTAGATCTCAGGATAAATGTCTTCACGGAAAGGGTTGCCTAGCATTGGAATACGCTGCTCAGGGAAGGGGTGGAGTCATCATCCCTGGAGGTATTCAATGATGTGGTGCTTGGGGACGGGGTTTAGAGGTGGACTTGGCAGTGCGAGCTTAAGGGTTCGACTCAACGACCTTAGAGGTCTTTTCCGACATAAATAATCCCTAGAATTATTACCCTGGCGCCGAAGGCAAAAGACTCATAAGTTCCTCAGACAAGAACGAAACAATCCAAGCTCCAGGGCAGACAGGAGCGCAGCCCTACGAAGGGCGCTGCCCCGCTGTGCGCTCCGGGCGAGCTCACACGGGCGCTGCCCCTCGCCACACGCCCCCCCCCAGCGCGGCCGGGCTGCGCGGGAGGCGCACCCCGCCTTACCAGTTCTCGATCATCTCCTTGATGGCGTTCGCCGGCCTCTGGATGACCTCGCCGGCCGCGATGCGGTTCACCACGGCCTCGTCCAGCCGCCGGATCACGCCGGCCATGGCTACGGGCCGCTACGGGCGTGCAGCCCGGGCCCGGGCCCGCTGCCGGGCGGGGAAGAGGCGCGGGGCGCCGCGGGGGCGCGCAGCGCGGGAAGGAGCGCGCCCCCT
>VXBA01006024.1:257586-395629 GCA_013399895.1 Serilophus lunatus
GCGGGAGGGCGCGCGGCGGGAGCGGCGCCTCGGGGGTCCCGCGCTGGAGTTGCCGCGTCCAGTGCCCTGGGAGGGGTGGCCGGGCCCCCGCTGTGGCCACGGCCCGTAGGGACCACGTATGTCTGACCTGGGGGTGCTGGTGGACAACAAGCTGTCCGTGAGCCAGCACTGCGCCCTTGTGGCCAAGAAGGCAAACGTTATCCTGGGCTGCGATAGGAAGAACATTCGCAGCAGGTCGAGGGATGTGATTCTGTCCCTCTGCTCTGCCCTGGTGAGGACACAGTTCTGGGCTCCTCAGTACAAGAGAGACGTGGAGCTCCTGAAGTGGGTCCAGTGCAGGGCAGTGAGGATGTCTGGGGACTGGAGCATCTGTCTTATGAAGAAATGTTGAGGGATCTGGGCCTGTTCAGACTCGGGAAGAGATGACTGAGATAAGACCCCATTAATGTGTATAAATGTCTAAAGCAAAGGTGCCAAGAAGATGGATCCAGGCTCTTCTGGGTGGTGCCAAGCAATAGGACAAAAGGCAACGGGCAGAAACTGATGCATGGAAAGTTCCACCTGAGTGTGAGGAAGAACTCCTTTACTGTTACCCAGAAAGGTTGTGGAAATCCCGCACTGAAGATATTCAAAAACTATCTGGACACAACCCTGTGCCACGTACTCTAGAATGGCCTGCTTAAGCAGGAAGGTTGGACCATTTGATCCACTGTGATCCCCTCCAACCTTCCCCATTCTGTGATTCTGTGAACAGCTGTGAGCACTGTGGCACGTGTGTCTCTCAAGGCTGAACCCCGTGCCTATAGACAGCAGGACATACTGCACTGGGTGTCTGCCGTATGTGTGCCACTATATGTCTACATATCTGAACATAGGATGCTTTCCAGTGTGTCCTGGTATGCATTGTGACATATGTGCAATCACACTAAACATCATTATTTTATAACCTCAAGAATTGCTTAAAAATGCAAAGCTGTGCAGTGCACTTGCACTGGGGGCCCATTCAGGGCTTCACAACTCAAGGCTCCCAATATCAAAAGAGATGTATGATTACCTGTGCTAGTGTGTCTTTATTTTTCCACCTTCAGTAAGAGATGGTACTAGGACGGTAGCAGTCCAGCTCCTCTTGGTGCAAAACAGCTCTTAACTGCATTTCCCTAAGCACAATAAGCACCACTTCTCTCAGGCAGGCTGCAAACTGAGCTGCAGAGAAGCAAAAGCTTCTCCAGGAGAGCAGCATCACTGCAGTGCCTTGTCAGAGTGACGTAACTGGTGCATTGGTGTGTGAAACACCAGAGTATATTCATGTTGTTTATGTGTTGCTTTTAGCTGCAGCACCAAGAAATGGACATAATTCCAGTTGAAGATGTCCTACTATTAGCATTTCTTAGTCTAGTGTAATGTAACTTCAGCAACTTCTTTTCCTCTTCATAAACACCTGTCTTCATGTTTGCAATCATGCATTAATTGTAAAATGTTGACAGCAGTTTTCACTTTGCAGAAAGGAAAAGAAAATCATCCTGAGAAGTATACTTTCTCAGATGTCACTTGAAGCAGGGCCCTGGCCAATGGCATGAAGAAGATACAGGCCTCATGAGCAGTGTATAAAGCAAGAAGCAAAACCATTTCTTGTGAGTGTCGAGGATTAAGTGTGTAAAACGTGGACTGGCAGTACCTTGCTATAAGGTGTTTTGCCTTACAAGATTATTTTGTCTTCAGCAGTGTCCAGGATGGTTGCTACAGAGTGTTGCTCTGTTTAATTTCTGTCCATATGTATAGGTGTCTGTAGTGCCCCTAGGCATGAAAAATCTCCACAAAACCCCCTTTGGAAGCTGACTTTCCTGCTTGTTGACCTTAGCAAAACTACCTGGGCAGAGTCCACCTGTCCTGCCCTGCCACCTCCCTGGTTGCGGCTTCCCAAACCTGCAGGTTACAGTAACAGCTATCTCAACTGCAGTGCACTTTTGCTTTGACTTGCAGAAGATTCGGGAGCTTGGTACAAGCCAACATATTGGCATGAGCGGGGCAGGTGGCAAAGGGTTAATAGGCACAGAAAGAGTGTGACCTACTGTACATTAACTTTGACTGTGTACTGACCTGGGAAGCACCAGGATCATGAGGAGCACTGAGCTTCAAATCTGAGGAATCTGGCTCTGCTCCAGCATCTGAACTTAGAAGAGAAATCTGGTTTTGGTGGCCTTGAACACTCTTCCACACGCTTCAACCTTAGAAGCTGGAAATGGGGGTAGGAAAGCAGAAGGCATCTGCTGGATCTTGGCACATGATCTTGGACAGAAGAAAAGTTTATTAAAACTCTTCCTTGTATGTGCTGTTGCTGGCAGCTATTTGCACTGTCAGTATCTGCCCTAGACCAGTCAGTATGAAAATCTTCACCTTTATTCCTTATTTCCATGTTATAGTTTGCATCAAACAAATGCAGTTCATTTTACTGGATGTTGCTTGCACAAACCTTTAAAATTTTGTGCCGTCTGTGCCAAACTCCTAATTTCCATGTGGAAGCTGATGTGAAAAAGTGTATTTCTCTGTTTGGTTGCAAGGAGCCATGAAAAGAATTTTTCTTATTTTCATCCCAACTGCTCCAACTGGAGGTCAGCCCTGCCTGTTCATACTCTGCAAGATTTGCTCTGTCATATTCAGTTTAAACTGTTCTTTCATGTGACAATCTGTTAAAATAAGGAAATATCAGTAACAACTTAATTGCTAAGAATACTTCATCAGAGAAGCCTGAGATATATGTGAAATACTTATTTGAATTTTAAATTTCTAGATTTTCTCTTTACTAATAAGGTAAAGAATGTATAAATTCATTTGTATTAAAGCAAATAAACTAAATTATCTAGATTTAATTGTAAATAATTAAGGAAGATGCAACCAGTGTATTTTGTTGCCAGGGCTCAGAAGAGGTGTCAGGTCAAAAGAAGTGATCAAGAATGAATGAAAAGAGCTTGTTGGAATCTTAATGCTTTTTAAGATCCCGGAGAGGAAAGCTGATATATTAAGCAACCAATGCTAAGAAATTTCTGAAGGCAAGAATTAGTTTCTTGGAAATACACAAACCTGAAACACCCCCACAGTCATTAGAGAAATGAAGTGAGTTTTTCCCTTAAGACATAGACAATCATTAAATTAAAAAAAAAAAAAAAGTTAACTAAAGCAATGGAAGAGCTGCAATCTTACCAAAATATTTCTCATGTCGGGAAAACGTGGCCCAAATATCACTAAACATTATGAATTTTGAATGCTTTTTTATTATGAAGTCTATTTTCTTAAATGCAAAGATCTGTCTAGTTTTATGTCTGATAATCATAACCTAATACATTCTTTAAGAATATAAGAAAGAAGTTTTTATAATAAGTATGGTACAATACTGGAACAAGTTGCTCAGATAGGTGATGGATGCCCCATCTTTGGAAACTCAAGATCAAGTTGGACAGGGCTCTGAGCAACCTGGTCTAGTTGAAGATGTCCCTGCTCATTGCAGGGGGTTTAAACTAGACGATCTTCAAAGGTCCCTTCCAACCCAAACTATTCTGATTCTATGATACTGCATACAATTCTGAAGTCCTATCCACTCATTATCTGCAACATACCCTTGCTATTCCTATTCAAATATATTCGAAAGCCCAGAAAATAGGTTTTAGACTTATTTGTAAGTTGTTATTGACCAATTCAAAGTCAACATTGCTTTATTTGGCTTGAGCAATTAAAAGACAGTATTAAGAAATGGTAAATAAGGTTTAAGAAAGAATTGGAGCATGCAATTACAGCACAGGGAAAGCAAATAAGTCCTGGTTGGCACTATGTTCTCTTCTTTACAAAACTAGAACACAAGCCTGCATCCTGTAACATGAGACATGCTGAAAGAAGGCAGAGATCTGCTACACTGAAGAAAGGACTGAAGAGTGACAAAATCAATTTGAAAAATTAAAGTTATTAGGGTTTTAAACTGCAGCTCAAGCAGAATAGAAGGCTAAAAGATGAGGATTGCTTGAACAAAAAAGCCTGATTTTAAGGAGAAGCAAGTCGATCAGCATTCCAGTTTGCTACTACTTGTATAGAATTCCTTGTAAAAACAAGTTTTTCCACAGGTGACATTTCAATATCAGGAAATACCTTCTCATTTGCCCTTAAATATTTTTTGTTGATGTGTATTTTAATGAAAAACGGTATCTTTCACCCTTCTTACAGTTTTTCATGCCAAACAGCAGCAAAGTCTGTGGCAGTTTCTCCAAAATGTCTCCAATTGTCTAGGAAGAGATAACTGAAAGAATGCAAACAAATAACCTTGTTTCACAGACCTCTGCTTCTTTTCAGCTTGTCTTGACGAGCATCCAGAGTGTCCAGGAAGTTCTTTTAACCCTTAACATTGCAGAATACACGCCTGCTCTTCTTGCAGTGAATTTCATGCATCTTGAGAATGTAAAATAAAATATTAACACAAAATTTGTGAGACAAAAGTTGGCAGTATATCAATAACAGAAGCAATAGCGCTGGCACTAGTGAGGTATTACTAAACCTATTTACAGAGAAGGAGCTGCTTTGAGTTAATGTAGTCCTTAACTAATAAACAACCTACATACAAAACCCGCTGCATCCCAAGCTAGAGAAAACATCAGACTCATGTTCCACTGAAATGTAATTATCCCATATAAAATTCAAGAGAGTAACTGACACAGAATCACTTGTTTACCTACAGTAATTTAACTCTGAGTTGATCACTCATGGTCCAGGGCTTGGTGAAAACATATTTCTGTGAGTAGAAGAGCTGCTCAACACTATGTGTCACATGCCTTTTTACATAGCCTCAGACATTTGCATAAGGCAAGACAAAATTTTGCTAGATAATATTGTCCCAAATTAAGATTTTTTTCACCCTAGCCTATAGTGCATTTTTATGAGTTCTGAAGGAAAGCAGGTTCTGGAACCTCATGATGAGAAAAAAACTTTTAAGTCTATGTATTATATATTTAGATCCACTCATGTGCACACAGTCCTGTCAGGTAAAGAGTTATTACTAACTATTTGCCACTTGATAGGACCCTGGCACACCCAGATGAGCAGGATGATTTGTGAAAGGCTCTAAAGGACATTCCTGATAGAATTTGGAATCAAGAATTCTTTCTTTTTTTGTCAGTATGTTAGCCATAATATAATTTCTTTACCAAGAATATTGGCTTTTATTTCTATAGACCTTAAAACATCCATAGTTGCATTTTCTAGGGGAAAAAAGGTACTCTGCTGTACAAGCTA
The DNA here is from genome assembly GCA_013399895.1 of Serilophus lunatus. Taxonomy (NCBI): domain Eukaryota; kingdom Metazoa; phylum Chordata; class Aves; order Passeriformes; family Eurylaimidae; genus Serilophus; species Serilophus lunatus. The sequence goes on from VXBA01006024.1 coordinate 262,858, forward strand.
AAGATTTGCTACAACTCAAGTTTTACAGGAAATATAAGACACACTGTATATGTGAGGTTTCCTTAATGCAATCTGTGAATTGGAACTTGCTCTCCTTTGATTCTCAATTGTTTGATTGTTCTTTCTTTTTTTATCTGAACTGGTTTAACAAGATTATCTTCCTGTAATGACCACTGTGGTTTGTTCTCATAGCCTGGGACCTCCGGTACCACCCCATTTTGTATTTTTGTACCTCCTATTTTTTTCTACGGTCAACAAAAAATAACTTGATGTTGTCACAATCCCTTAAAACTCACCCAAATCCACTGGATAATTGCTATCACCACTAAAATCTGTCAAAATCAGTTCATGCCAACATAACCCAGACAAGTGCTGAGACCCTCCCCTGTGAAGCCAGTGAAAACCCTTCAGGCTTTCATCTGTAATGGCAAAAATGGTATTTACTTCAACACAGACTAAGTCCTGATCCTTAGGGAGGGCAGTGCTGTAGGGAAGGCATACTGTATTTGTCCTTTGCAACCCTTTCAGAACATTACTTGTTATCTCTTCTTTTCATCTGACATTAAAAACTGTCACAAGCAGAATGCTTATGCAAATTAATCACACATCGCTAAGGAGGCAGCATTTTCCTTGTTCCCAAAAGGATATAAAGATGGAATTTATGAGACCAAATTTATGCCAACTTTTTTTTTCTCCCATTACAATAACGGCATCATTCCATGGTGCTTAGATTTTTCCAAGCTACTGTTCATGATGATGCTAGTTTTTCTGATATTCTACTTATATTTTCCTTTGAAACAAAAAAATATTCTGGACCATTCAGGAAGTAGAAAACAAAAGGCGTATTTTTTCCCTGAGTTTTTGTAACTTATTTTCTGTGTGATTGTATATTCTTCAGAATACGAGTTACTATAAAATATTCTGTGAGCTCTGGATGTTGTACTACTACTGCATGGCATTGTATGTATTCTGTCACTAATTTTTTTCCCCAGGGATTTAGTATATTCTGAAAGATCTGGGTTTTTGGCTCTTTTCTTGGCAAACTGGAATGGATACATAAGCAATGTTTTTTTACACTTCCTATGCAAGTGTAGTGCTTGGGTAAGGAGTAAGTAATTTAGAATAGAAAGAGAAATCCTGCCAGCATCTCCAGAACAAGGCAAAATTCTAGATACAGACCAAATACGCACTCCTGCAGCTGGAGGAAACATCCTGGACATATGGAACAGACACAGGTGCGGTGACTGGATGCTCAGTCGTACCATGCTGCACCCCTGGGATGGAGGGGATCACATTGAATCTGCTGGAAGGTCCTGGAGGATGGGTGGCAAAAGGTGTTATTTTTAGTAGTCACTGTCATGAGCTGATTTTGAGAGTTAGAATCACACAAGGAGATGACAGGGATTTGGAAAAGCTGTTTGCATCTCTGAACCCAAGATGGCGGTGCCCACTGTTGTCAGTAAAAACATGTATCTCCTGCTTAAAACTTGGCATGGACTCATTACACAAGCAAACACAGAAAATCCTGCCAATCCCTCCTGGTGTGCACCCAGGAGTGTGCTGGAATCTGGATGAGAACTATTTGAAGTAGTTGTCCTAGTAATCCTGCACAGATTTTTGACTGGTTTCCTGATGCATAAACATCTCCTGACCTTCGGACATCTTTTCCTAGAGCATTCATCTTCCTCTGTCACTGAGCTTGTCACCTCCATTTCTTATGAAGTAAAGCTCAGCGACACCCTCTCTCTAGCTAAAATCCTGTCCAGTCCTTGGTCTTGTAGCTGGACTTGCTCTTTGCTGAGTAAAATATGACCTTCATGCTCCAGAGAACCTGATGGTCCACTGCTACTGTCATTTTCATGATTGGCTTCATGCAGTCTTAATGATTTCGGAGGTTTTGGCATTCCCGTATCACACCACACACAGGTGTCTGCACTCCATTAGAAGATACTGAGATGAAAGCAACAAGGACATGGATTCGAAGTTATTCACTAAAAACTACCTGACGAGAACTGGGGAAAATGTATGGATTTACTCCAAAACAAAAGAGTACAAAATCATGTATCTCTTTTATTTTTATTACAAGTTTCTTTCAGGATGACTCATCTCTGACCACAAGCCTTGTGTTTTTGTTTGTTCTGTTGCTGACAGCTGTTGGTTGCCCATTTTCCAGATTCTTTCAGGCACTGCTGTGGAAACTCACCAGTCTCAGCCTACCTGCATCAGTGAGCCTCAAGGAGTGCCTTTCCCAAAACCTTCATCATCCTCTCCGTTCTCTGCCTTTCTCTTTTTTTCTTTGCCCCCACTCATCATTGCTCAGCTCTTGTCTTCTAAGCAAATAGATTGAAGCGACTGATGCAGGAGGCGCGCATTTCTTTACCCTGGTCACATCTGTTGCCCTCCCTGCCCATTTTTTATCACTCCCTTGGCTCAGTTTCTGCCTCTTGTAAGACTATTTGACGGCTCCTGCAGGGGTGACTACACTTATTGTAAGCAGTCTTGAACTGGCTGGGTTATTCCAGATTGTTTGGCAGCCAGAAAAGGAAAGAGCAAAGGAAGGTAACTATTTGTGCAGTAGTACGTGAGATTTATGCTTCTACAGCTTTAATGCTGCTATCAATAGCTAGGTTAGCTAAGAGACATCTCTAGATCAGTCTTTCCATGCACAACAGACTTAATTGCTTTCCTAACAAGATACACAGTGTTTGCTGTCACAGGATTCCAGTTCCCACTTAGGACATACTGTGCCACAACTCTTTTACATGTGTAAAGAGTAACACTGGAGAATGGCCGTGCTGATAGCAGGCACCAGAGGAACAAAAAGCTCTGTCTTAGAAAGAGCACCAGGGTCATTGACAACTGCTTGTACAATTATGTCCCTCTTCATGGGGAGCAAATAGTCCTACAGGAGGTTTACAAGTATACTGACCTATATGATGCTGACACAAGCAAGGTTAAACAGTCAGGCTTTAAGGAAAAGGAGTAACAAGAAAGGATAATGTACAAGAAACATTAGATGTGGGAGATGTGAAGGGATTTTTCAGAATGAAGAGCAACTAGAAGCAAAATAATAAATTAGGCATGTATTTTTTATTGCGTTGCACTACTTTTTACTTATTATGCGCTTAATTGAAAGTTCTTTTAAAGCAATTATTCTGAACCATCTGATTTCTCTGATTTCTTGACCTCAGAAATAAACTAAGGTAAACTGGATCACCAGTATTACTACATCACTTTGGAGATATGCTTTTAAATTCAATTAAGCATCCTGAAATAAACATCCTGATAGAAGCTGCAGTTTGGATACCTCCATGAAACCACACCTACACCACAAACTTTTGCCCTTAATAGCTGTAATAGCTCGAGATAGCGTTTATGGCCAGGATATTTTTGTTGGTCAGCTGTCTCGTGTGGGGCAGTTATACCAGGAAAGGCATGTTTTTCCATGTATGGTATCAGGTTTCAGTAAGAGCCAGTTGCTCCCCAAGGGATGGGGAGATGTAGAGATGCCCAGGGGACTGGCCAAGCAGAGGCTTCCCCAGGCAGAGTGCCCCTAGTAAGGGAGCTGAGCAGATTGTGGGGGACACCAGGCACAGCCCCTAGCCCAGGGTTGCCGTGGGGATGGAGATGCACTGAGGCCAGGCTGAGATGTCAGCTTCTGGCGTGGGTCAGGATCAGGGCCAGTGAGAGGAACTAGGGTCATATACAGCCTTGTGATTCCCAGTGCCATGGGCTGGAGGGTGTCCCAGGTGAGCTTGGTCAGGGCTCTTGAGGCCAGCAGGTGTCCCCAGGCCCCGATGCATGGAATAGTTTGTTTGGGTCCTCACGGGATGTCCGTTTACCAGTCCAGGTTGTGTTGGTATCAGGTGCAAGTTGCCTCTATAATAGATGCAGTGTCTTTCGCTGAGAACTGAGTCTGCATCTCACCAGATGCGGGTCCATGGTAAGATGCAGTAGTATCTGAGTCAGGCTTGGTGCTGCATTCTCAGAAACCAGGAGATGCTGTTCAGGAAAACAAGAGCTGTTGGTTGAGCAGCTCTCTCAAGCTCAGCATAACTGAAGGCTTGTTACATGCACTGCAACTCTCTTTCCTGGATATGCTGTGGAAGGTGTTCTTCCCCTCAAAATGAAGTTTCCCCACCATTGAAAAAGGAGCAGAGACAAAAAGCAAGGTTGCTAGCATGATGTCAAGACCCATGAAAATGTATTTAGCTCCGTCATGAGCTTTGATATACAGGTTCATGTGTGGAGTGATAAAGAAGTGGAGGGATCTATTACTCACTCTCCCATGCAAAAGAAATGTTTTCCCTTGGAAATGTACCCAAACCAACACCTTTACTCTATAGCTGCAACAGAAGGGGTTTATGAGCTATGTATAAAGGGCTCAATGCATCATTTTCTGCTGCCTTGCTGGGCTTTATGAGCACCTCCTCCCACTGCTCTCTCTTCTTTATGAGCTCTCCCTATCAGCCAGAACTGCCTCCCCAAGTGGGTGGACCCTTTTCAGTTTCTGTTCCTCTTCCACTTGCTTAGGTCAGAAAACGAAATCATTTGCTGACTCAGTAATTCACTGGCAATGCATGTACATGGCAAGGACATGCTGCACCAGAAGGAAACGCCCCACTGCAACCAGTGAAAAGCTTGCAAGCTGCCAGGTTTCATTTTTACAGCTGCGTTATGAAAAAGAAAATAGAGAGTTTCGTTTTCTGTCTTGTGACTGTTTTGACAAACACACCCATGGCATGTCAACAGATGTAGCAAAGACTCTTGTGCCAGTGTTGTGTCAGTGGTAAGGTCAGAATCCCTTCCAAGTCAAAAAGCAGTGTGTTTTGCCTTCCACATCAGAATTAAGGGGGGCGTTGGTCTTTGGTTTCTCTGTGCTGCAGTTGAACATCTTTAAATAACAATGACAGGTAGTTTGGAGGTCACATGAAGTGCCAGATGTGTTGGCCTCCATCAGTCACTCATTCCTCTCAGCATTTATATCGTGTTGACTCACTCAAACACTTTTGCCTGAATGAGAACTGCAAAATCCCACCCATAGACTTTGATCTCTTTCAGTCACTTATGAAAATGTATAGTGTAATTGTACTTCTCCCACCTCATGTTGGTGCAGCTACAAAACAACAATTGTTTCTTTAAAAGTGGTTTTACCCATTATTTTGATGCACTCCACTAGGAACCAAGTGATATAAAACCACTTGTGCTAAGGTTATCATTACTTTGTTTCTCCAGTCCCTAAGTGGGTAGCAGGATAATTTCTGTGAATATTCATCCCAAAAGATAGATGATTAACAGGAATTCATTTTTCTATGAGAATGGGATGGGTTGACCTTGGTTGGACACCAGGTACTCACCAAAGCCACCTCTATCAGTCATCTTCTCAGCAGTTAGGGAGGTGAGGAATAAGATGGGAGAAAACCCCTCATGGTCAAGACAAAGGTAGTTTAATAAAGCAAAAGCAAAGGCCATGTGCAGAAGCAAAGGAAAACAAAAGATTTGTCCTCTGCTCCCCATCTGCATGCAATATACAGCCACTTTCTAGGAAGCAGGGGATCAGTATGAATAGTGGTTGCTCTGCCCCAAATACAGGCAATTCTTGACATCCCTTTGTCACTTCAGTGATCCAGATGTACCCCTGTAGCCTGATGGCACCAGAACATACTATATGCCAGTGTCTCCCAAAGCTTTTTAGTTCTGTGGATCTGATGTGCCAGGCAATTCAATCTTCACAGTCCAGTATGCCTGATCATCCCTTTTCTCCTTTTGGCCACACAGAAAGAACCGGAGTGTGCCACGTGACACGTGTCTGGTGCTCCCTTTCCCTCTAATCAGGGAGGAGAGGATTGATTTCTTGGGGCATGTCTGACAACCAAGGCTCTGGAACGTACGGATGAAGAGGTACAGAGATTATCTTCAAAGTTTTGGAGAAGACTCGACTCTAAAACTTGAGGCATTGGTATCTAGGCAATACATCACTGCCAAACTGTTGGCACATGAAGCTAGAGCACTACCTCCACATGACTTGCATGCACAGCATATCCTTTGTATCTTTGGAGAACTATTTGTTTGGATCACTGTAGATGACTTTTATCACCACTAATTCTCTCAGAATGGATGCTTTTTTCTGTGGCAGTACAGTATCCTGGCAAGTCCACAAGATCTCCCTTGAACGGATACCTTACCCTCACCCTTGAGAGGAGCCATTTCCGGAGACTGTAAATTGCTGTCTCTTTCCCAATTCCCCTCTCATTTCCCCAGTTTCTAGCAAAGGATCATAGCTGTTGGGCTTCCTTACCTCCCAACTGCAAACTGTTAGCCCCATTATCCTAGCATCAGAGCAGCCGGTTAGAAATACGCTCACCTGCCTGGCGGCAGCGATCTTTCCACATCTTGAAATTCCGATGAAGTCAGGGACCAGGTAGTTTCTGCTTCCTGTCTGAATTCTCTCACTCCTTTTTCTGATTTCTTTGTCAAAGATCCAGCTTCTTGATCAGACCACACTGCTTCCTCCTCCATAACTAATTGACAATATGAATCCATTGTCTTCTTTTCCACTGTTTCTTTGCTGTAGTTGTTGTTTGGGTACGTGTCTGAACCACAGTCCTCTGAAAGTACTGAACTGTGGCTTGAAAGGCACAGGCCAGGCTGCAGTACAGTGCTAGAAGCTGTTGGTTTTCACTGGTGTAGGCAAGACATCCTTCTATCAGTTTGTGGTGCATCAGTTTGCCAGGGTCACTGGCCTCTTGAGGTGTGAAGTCCCAGGCTATGGTAGGTCATAACTGCCCTAGGAACCTGCTCAAATCCTTCCACACACCCTGCCACTCCGGGACGATCTGCCTCAGGGCACATTTCAGTATTGCCTCATCCTAAATTTGTCTTCTCTTACACTAGAATGACAAATCACAACAATTTGCTATCAGTGTTAATTAGTAGTATTAAACAGCTCATGTAAGGATGAACAAGGACCTCGAGAGCCTGCATAATAACACCATCCACATAATGCCTGAGTATGGAGAGAGATACGTATTCCTTGATGCTCTCCACAGGATACCTTCCCCAGCACAGCAAGGCCATCATTGCCAGAGCAAAGCACAAGAGCCATTGCGTTTATTAACATGCTCCCAAGCTCAACAAAATAAAAGAGAGAAACAGCACAGCAAACGATCTCTGTGACCGCCTAGGAGCTTGGCATTAATAACCACTGTAGCTATAGCACGCTTAATACAATACTCTTGTTATCTCATGCCTCATATTTAGCATCAAAAGGACCGGTCAAAAGGACCTTGGCTGGAAATCAAGTGCGTAACAAACTGCTCTGTCACTCCCCTCCTCAGCAGGATGGAGGGAGAAGGAACTAAGATGAAAAAAACCCTCGTGGTCAAGATAAAGGCAGTTTAATAAAGTAAAAATGAAGGTGGCGCATGCTCAAGTGAAGGTAAAAAAACCCCAAAAGATTTATCCTCTACTTTCCGTCAGCAAGAGATGTCCAGCCATGTTCCGGGAAGTAGGGCTTCAGGATGGATGGCGGTTGCTCTGGAAGGCAAACATTGTAAATCATGAATGCCTCCACCTTCCTCTTCCTTTCTCTTAGCTTTTATATCTGAGTAGGTGTCATATGGTCTGGAACATCCCTTTGGTCAGTTTGGGCCTGCTGCCCTGGCTGTGTCCCCTCCCAAGGTCTTGCCCACCTCCAGCCTACTGGTGACAGGGGAGAATGTTGGAGAGGTGAGCAGCCAAAGCACCGGTCTGTTATCAGCACCTATCTAGCTCCCAATGTAAAGCACAGCACGGTGGGGGCTGCTATGGAGGAAATGAACTCCATTCCAGCCAGCCTCGATACAGAGGCACACACGCGGAATATGATATTCAGTGACAGAAAAAAAAACTCGATTAGAAATGTGGTTCACAGAAAAGTGAATGACTGAATGATGTCCTATGAAGTATTCATCTTTGGCTTAGTGATCCACTTTTCCCAGTGAGAAAAGACCAAAGGAAACGAACTAGGAAACAATTGAATTACAGGAGAAGAAGCCTTCGCTCCCGAGGTGATCCTTACACTGTGGAACACCAAAGCAGCGGCAGCATCTTCCTCTCAGCGGAAGCTGTCCTGAGAAACCAGGGGGGCAGCACGGGGCCTTAGGACACACGGGTGCCGGCGAAGGGGACGAACCCTGATTTTCGACACCGCTGAAGACACCGCTACGTCATTTTAAAAACCGCCACTTCCCAGACTCCCGCCACGGCGCCCAGACCGTTGTGCCCGCAGGCGGACGCCTGCTACCACCCACCCGCACCGCGATCCCAGGCGCAGCTCGGGGTACAGGGGGGGACATCCTCCGGGGGCGGGGCACTCTCGGTTTCGATTCCCCGAGCGCGCTCTTCCTCGGGCGGTGACGCGGGGGGCGGGGGCGGGTCGCTGGGCGGAGTGTTAAGGGGCGACGGCCGGAGCGCGCCCCGGGGTCCTCGGTGCGCCGCTGCGGGGGAAGGCAGAACGGCAGGTGGGTAGATAGGTAGGTAGATGTGCCTCCACAGCATCCCCTTCNCCGGGTCGCCCTCAGGCGGAGCTGCCCGCGCTGCTCCGCCCGCGCCGCGCGACCCCGCACGCCTCCGTGGCGCGATGCTCCGTGCTCCGCAGGACTCGGCGTGCTCCGCGGAGGCAGCAGTGGCCTCTTGGGGGTGGCTTCCCACCTCGGTGGGAGCTGCTGGGAGCTTCCTGCGTATTGGGGCAGTTCCGGAGAGGGGACGTGCTGCGCTGATCGGGAAGCGGGGGTGCGGGATTTGGCGTGTGGGCGGCGAGGGTAGCTGTGCTGGTTGGGAAGCCGGCCAAGGAATGTGTGGGGTGGTTGAAGGAGAAGACTGCATTCCTGCTTGGGCCAGGCATCTGGGAGTGTGTGTTGACCTGGTACCGTTTGCGCGGAGGAGCTGGGGGAGTTGTGCTGCTTGTGTCCGTGCTTGAACTGAGGAGAGAGAACTCCTTTAGCATAGCCCGGGGCGAAGCATTGTCTTTAGTGGTTTTGGATCCTTGCCCTGTAAAGCAAAACTTCTGAACAAGGTCGTGGAGTGGTCACTTAACAAAACAGTCTTTTTCAATTGTAAAGGCGTTTGGGCATAGCGTTCGCTCTAAAGACTTAAGAGCAAAAAGGTTTCTCACCAGCTTTCGTACTTTTTTCCCCGCAGTTTGCACAAAATGAACTTCAGTTAGATGGAGTGGGTTTATTGAGAATGGGAGGAGGCCTTGGTTTCCCGTGAAAACATGCAAGATGGAATGTTTCTGCCATTTTTTTTACCAACATACATTTGTATGTAGTCTTGTCGAGCATTGGCTTGGTGCTAGAGCAATCTTCGTGTCTTTTGTCCTTGTTGGTGGTGGTTGGTTTTTCCCCCTGATTCCAGATTCAATGCCCTCTATACAAAGGAACTATGCAGGCTATTGTTTTCATTGCTTTCTTACCAGGTCATAGAGTCACAGAATCATAGAATATGCTGAGTTGGAAGGGACCTATCGGGATCATTGAGTCCAACACCTGGCCCTACACACAGGATACCCTTTTTCCTGGGGATCCTGGTGCTCGACCATGCTCTGGGTGAAAAATCTTTTCCTGATATCTAACCTAAGCCTCCCCTGACTCAACCTTGAGTCTTGTCACTGATCGTGAGAGTGAAGAGATCAGTACCTGCCCCTCTCCTTCCTCTCACAAGGAAGTTTTAAACTGTGATGAGGTCTCTCAGTCTTCTTTTCTTCAGGCTGAACAGACCAAGTAACCTCAGCCGTTCTTCATAAGGCTTCCCCTCCAGACCCTTCACCATCCTTGTGGCTCTCCTTTGGGTGCTTTCTAATAGCTTAATGTCTTTTCTGTGTTGTGTTGCCTGAAACTGCACACAGTACTAAAGGTGAGGCAGCACCAGTGCAGAGCAGAGTGGGACAGTCACGACAGGAACATTGCTAAGCTGAGCAAACAACTGAAGCAGTGTAAACATCTCCCTCGTGGACTGAGTTAGGTCTTGTATGGCTGAGCAAGACTAGGGATTTCAAGATTGTTTTTGTTTCAGAGAGAAACAGAAGGGTTAACTTTCCCACTATTGTGAGGAAATACTGGGGTTTTTTTATTTTTTGTTGTTTGTTTTAATTTGTGTGCTAATAGAATACTGAACATGCTTCTGCATAATTTTTTTTGCATGTAGAATGAGAGATGCAAGTCCTTTCTTATTTCACTGGAAATAATAGGTATTTATATGTATAAACATATGTTTCTTGAAAATGCAGCTCCACGTGTGACTCAACGCTATGTTCTCTTAGGTATAACTTGTTACTGGTAGGTTACACAGAGGGGAGAATCATTTGAAGCTGAAAGCAAAGAATCCTGTTTTGTTTCACTTAGCAAAACAGGATGTGCTGGGGAGCCAAGGCCAGACCTGTTGCTGTTGCAAGCTGTGAAGTAGTCTTCAATGAAAGCTAGTCATGTGCTTGGCCTGAGTTCAGCTTATGAAGAAAGGAGGAAGGACGTTCCAAGATGCCACCTGTCCTGGCTTTGGCTGGGATAGAGTTCATTTTCTCTCTACTGGCTGGTACAGTGTTGTTCTTTGGATTTAGGATGAGAATAATGTTGATAAAACACTGATGCTTTAGTTGTTGCTAAGCAGTGCTTACCCTAAGTCAAGTATTTTTCAGCTTGCCCCACCAGCAGGGAGGCTGGATGAGGGCACAGGAAGCTGGAAAGGGACACAGCTGGGACAGCTGACCTGAACTAGTCAGAGGGATGTTCCATACCATTTGAACATCATGCTCAAATTAGGAGAAAAGCTGGCCAGCAGCTACTAATCAGGGACTGCCTGGGCCCCCACCCCTGGTTGGTGAGTGGTGAGCAATTGCATTGTGCATAATTTTTTTTTGTATATTCTGATTCTGCTTTTGTTTTTGTTGTTACTATTTCCCTCTTCCTTTTTTGTCCTATTAAACTGTCTTTACCCCAACCCATGAATTTTACTTTTTTTTCCCCTCGATTCTCTTCCCCTTCCTAGTTGGGGTGAGAGGAAGGGTAGGGAGTAAGTGAACATCTGTATAGCATTTATCTGCCTGTCAGGTTAAACCGTGACATCACCTTAAATCCAGGATGACGTACCATGGCTTTGTGTGAAGACCTTTGCCACCAAATTAATCAGGACGCGCTGTGGTCTTGCCTATAAACAGAGAGGCAACTGAGATTTTTTTCTTTCAGTAGTATTATTTTTCCTTGTAATTTTTCTAGAGGCCTTCCCAAGAAGGATGTAATTTCAGTGACATGAAGACATCTTGTGTACAGACTAATGACATACCAAGTGGTCTGTAGGAGCTGGTCTATCAGGTTTCTGTTGACCTGTTCATGGGTGTAAAACTCTAGTTTCCCAGGGAGCACTCAGGGTTTAGAGCAGGTACAAAGCTGGTGTCTTGGTGTGTGTGCACCCATTTCTTTTTGTAGAAGGTGTTGTCTTGTTCCTCATGATGCGCTTCTGATTTTTGTTTCCTTGCTGTGTTGCTTCCTTGTCTAGTACCTTTCCCGTGTGCAAGTAAACCATAAATCCCTAAAGATTTGTAACACTTTAGTGTCCACTTCTTGGGGTTTTGCATGGGTTATTGCAAGTCAGCAGGACTGGCGCAGTAGTTCTGGCTGGGTATGGGTGCCGTTTCTGTGGTCCTGTTTGCTGGTCATGCATGGGAGAAAGAACTGAGCTGATGAAGAACTGTGCAGTGTCAGCTGCGTGAGTTTGCTGTGTAGCTAGCTGGAGATACCAGGCAGCTGGGCTTTGTTACTAGTAATAACTGCTTTCTAACAGTTTTCACAAAAAGAAAGCAACATACAGTGATAATCTGGAAAAGGAGGACCTTGGGAAGTCACTTAGGCCAGCCTTGCCCAGAGGAAGTCTTAGCCCAGAGGCTGAGTTTTTTTGTGTTTGTATACTGCTTCATTCAGACCTTGCACACATCTCTTCCTTATCTGGTTTGTAAGTAGTGTTTGAGGTGTCAGCAGGCCTTTGATATGTCTGAGCTAATCACATTCTAGGTTGCATTTGTGAAATGTTGGTAAGGATGTTTGTTTTGTTTCTGACAGTGGCTGTGCCCTACAAGCACTGATTTGCTAACAGAAAACATCTCCAGGAAAAAGCTTGATATAAAATGAAGAGCAGCCTGGGGTGTACCACCAGCCGTTTAATATCTTTTGAAGGCACAGCCAGAACTGAGAAGTCTCACAGCTGACTTCCAGAATAGAGGAATAGATAGCACTTGCACACTAGACCCAGTTCAGGTGTGAATCCCCATCTCAAGAGTGAGACTTTGTGCTGACAAGATGTGCTGATTCAGCATGTTTCTGCATTCATGGAGCTACAAAAAGGTAAACTGAATTCCTCTGACACTAGTTCTGGCTGAAACTTAGGAAGGAAGACTGTCTGAAGAAGCAAAACTCTATTCTGCTTAGTAGGATTGAGGAAAGCAGTCTTTAGAATAAAGATTTCCTGAAAATGGAAAGATTCTTGTTTGTAACCATTATTTTAATCCAGATGGAGAGCTCTTTAGAGTTCTGTATCTCATTTGTTACTTGCATTGTGGAAATCTACTGTACCTCGAGAATAAATGCATTATTCTACCCCTGAGTAATACCATAGGAATGGATCCTTAAAGCTTGACTTTCAGGAACAGCAATAATTGAAATTGTGGCTGTGTAGACCTTCTGCTTTCTCTGTGAATTAAGCAGTGTCACACAGTTTCCCTTTCAAAAATGTGTAAAGCAGATGCAGACAGAAAAATCTGCTTGTGTTATAAAGTTTTTAGTATTGCCAGCTTCAGATGTTCAGAAAGCACAGCCTGGTCTCTTGAGACTGATGGCTGGCATAAGAAACACAATGTTTTTTCAATAACGACAGATGGGTTTTCTGGGCAGTCTCTGTGTCTTCAAGCTTATCTTCTGAAGTGAAAGGAGTCAAAACTTAGCCTTGTAACCCCCTTAAATCTGCCCTGCTTCTGACAGCACTCTGACTGAAGTAGTTCAATGGGACACTGACCATCACAGTAACGTAAGAGTTGGAGACGTGAAATAAATGGGAATTTTGAGCATTGGCAGCAGTAGGGCTTGGAGCTCATTGTTTCTGACTAAACTGTATAATCTTTCATTTAATTCTTTGAGTAATAATTAATGTCCTTCTTATTGCTGTCACAGGTATTCTCAGGAGTCATAAAAAAGTAAACGGAGTAGACCGTGTTGTCTGTGATTTTTTTGTTGTTGTTGTCGTTTGATTTGGTTTTGTTTTATTTCTTTGAATGATAAGCTCTCATCAATGCACTGGGATGGGTCTCGCAGACCTTAGGGTGTCCCCCACACCTTTCATGGGCTCCATAGCTTAGGAGAAATCCCCGCTTTATGAAGGGAACCTGTATCTGACTGGGATGAAGTTAATTCTATTCATAGTAGGTATGGTGCTGTGTTTTAAAATTGTGAGCAAAACAATGCTGATAACACAATTATGTTTTAGCTGTTGCTGAGCAGTGTTTGCACAGTGTTGGGGCCTTCTCTGTTCCTCACTCTGCCTCCCAGTGAATAGGTTAGGGATGCACAAGAGACTGGGAAGGGACACCACTGGGGCAGATGACTCAAATTTACTGAAGGGGTAGTCCTTGCCATGTAGCATCATGCTCAGCAATGAGAACGGAGAGGAGAGGGTTTAGGGAGATTAGCCATCCCTAGCTTGGGACCTGGCTGGGCATTGGCCTGTGTGGGGGAAGTGGTAAATGATTGCATTTGTATCACTTGTTTTGTAGTCGTTCTTTCTTGTTTCATATCTCTTTTGCTTAATAAACAATTTTTGTCTTGACCCACAATTTTTCTTGGTTTTACTCTTGTTTTCCTCTTTCCTTATCCCATTCATTTTCCTCTCCCTATCCATTGGGGGTAGGAGGAAGCAAGCACTTAGCTGCTTGCTGAGGATAACCCACAGACAGCACTCACCCCTCCAGCTTTAGTTGTAGTCAGATACAGCTGTGACCTTTACCTGTGCCAGTTAAGGCAGAGTAATAGACAGCATTTTTGTTTACTGCTTCTCATGCCCAATAGACTTTACATAATAGGTCTTCATTAGTCCATTGGTTTTGAGCTAAAATAGTTTATGCTTCAGGAAGATGTTAGACAAGACATGCTGTGCTAGTCAGCATGGTGGTTTTTTTGGATCATTAACTTAGATGTCAGATTTGCATGCCAGTGTATCTCTTGGGTCTACAAAATTGTGTGTAGTTGCAAAAGCCTGCAGCAGAAATCTCAGTTATTTCATTCATCTACAGTTAGAAGTTTTGGCTGGGAAACTCTAGTGCTGGAAAAGGATGAGAACTTGTGTTGTGCTGGAAATCCTGCTTCCTGAAAAGGGGAGGACATGCTGCCTTCTGATCTGAAACGGGGAGTTCAATTCTGAAATTTCTCAGCACAGGACACCTTTGAAAGTCCTTTTAAAATACATGTTGCAATTGGGGGTCTTTTGCTGTACTGTGGGAAAAATAACCCTTTAAACATTTTGCAAATACCCTTTATTTGTACTTGTACTTTTAGTAGATTCCAAAGAAAAAGAAGATAAAAATATTATTCTGGGTAAAAAAAATCACCCTAAATAGAAGCATAGCTTTCTTTAAAAAAATAGAAAAAACCCTTGAAATTCAACTATTAGAGAATTAAGATTAGAAAATCACCGGTTCATGCGTATTCCTACATGATGAAAATCCTATGTAGTTGAATTATTTTGGAATTATTCTTGAGGAAAATAATTTCTCAAATCTTCTGATGCTAATAAATGGAAATCTGAAAGAATTACGAAAATAAAAGGTAGAACCATCTTTTAGATCTTGTTTTCTGTTCGTTGTTTTTGTTGCTCTTATTTTTTTTTCATTTTCTTCTCCCTAATAGTACTCATACAATGCAGTGAAAAAGAAGTCCTGCTTATGCTATGAGTACGCTTGATTTGCTGTCTGGAGAAATAGTATTTTTAAAATATATATAGAGAGAGAGACTGTATTTGCATTGCTCAATTAAGTGATTATTTAATTTGCCTGGAGTAAATAGCAAAATTATTCCTCTAGCATGACTTGTTGTTGTACCTCCCCTATGTAAATGAGACATCTTTTTATAACCAGGATTTTGTCTGTTCTGGTTGCTTCCCTGTACATGAGATGGTGTTTGGATTGCAGACATCATCACAGAGGGTTTTATTTGTTTAATTTAATAAGACATAACTTCTGTCAGGACTTTTTCCATTCAGTCTGAAGGAGTTTGGATCTGAGCATTATGGCTGGACCTGGTTTCTCTGCTATTGCCTCTTCAGAGTTGTGTGCTGCTGCTCTCCTCTCGGCTCAGGACAATTGTCAGGATATTGCACTTGGATAGATACGGGGGCACAGTGCCATCCCTACCTCATCATACCTCTGTGTTCACAGCACAGTACTGAATCTCAATGTTTCAGGGTCATCTTAAGGAGTACTGTAGAGAAAATAATGCTAGTAGTGTTTCTTGGTTTGTCTGTAAATCGATATACCTAAAAATATCTAGTTTTCCCTGTTGTGAACAGATGTTTTGGATGTTTCAGTCTTGCTTTCCGCTGCAATAATCTTCTCAGTAGCTAGTGCAGTGCTGTGTTTTGAATTTAGTATGAGGATAATGATAACACACTGATGCTTTACTTGTCACTGAGCTATGTTTACCCAAAGTTCAAGACTTCAGGTTCTCATGCTGCCTTGTCAGCTGCAATGGAGTGAGGGCAGGGGCAGTGGTGGTGAGAGAGAATGCACAAGAAGCTGGGAGGGGACACAGCCAGCACACCTAACCCAAACTGGCCAAATATATATGGATATTGCATACCACAGAATGTCATGCTGAGTATATAAGTTAGGAGGGAAAACTGGCCTGAGGCCACCCTTCAGGAACTGGCTGAACGCTGGTCACAGTGTAGTGAGCAATTGCATTGTGCATCACTTGTTTTATATATTCTAATTTTATTATTATTAGCCCTGTTATTATTTTCCCTTCCTTTTCTGTCCTGTTGAACTGTCTTTATCTCAATACACAAATTTTTCTTTTTTCCCCGATTCTCTCTCCTGTCCCACTTGGGGAGGCAAGGAGTGAGCAAAGGTGTGGTATTTACCTGCCTGACAGGTTACAGATTTTATGGGGTTGGTTCCAGGACTGCTTATACCTGGATAAAAAGTGAATCTGTGCATTCCTATTTGTGAATTAATCTTATTTAGAAGTATTGAGATTTGTGAGATTCATACAGGTTTTTACAGGTAATGGAAACAGCTTTTAATCATAAAATCAGTCTGTGAAGAATGATTCTACACAAATGTTAGCATTTGATATTTCTCTTCTTTGTTTTTAATGTGCTGTTTCTCAACATACATGTAGCTGTTTTTCCTCTTGTAATTGTTTCTTTTATCTAGCTGCTTGACCGTGTGATTAGTTTTATGTGATGAACCTGATTTTACAATTTTAATGATAAAATATTTTTCTAATAAGTCAGAGTTGATGCTGATTTCAACCTTTGCTTTCTTCAGCCACTTCCTATATTCATTTTTATAAGTGTTACAAGTCAGATTCAAGGTCCTGTGCACTACTGAGGTACTATGTTACTGTATTTTCATGCAGTAATTGAGTTTCTAAGCAATTTTATATACATTGCATTATTGAATGTCTAGATGGAAGAGCTGAACAGAAAAGCCATAAAGAGCAAGTAAATGAATTTTGTGTTTAATTAATTGAAATGTATAGTTTCTTGTATCTCTTAAGCATATGAATGATATTTGTTCTCTCAGATATTTCCTCCTGCACTTAGTGTGTATGCACATACTGAAATAATTTTGAACCTTAATTTAAAAGATACAGTTCAGGACTTGAGGAGAAAAACTAAAAAAAAAAAAAAAAAGCATACCAGTAGTAGATCTGGTTATCTGAGATGGATTAAAAAACAGATGGGAAGTTGAGGAGGCATCAAGAGCAAAGATGAGGCTATTACCTGAGCTATATTTTACTATTCCAACTGCAGCAAACAAAAATGTGTTCTTCTGTCCTACTATTCAAATATGCAAAAATGAAGGTGGCAATTTAAGTTGATTTTAGGGAAATAAATGTCTCCTAAATCAATGCTTTTGTTTGATTAATTTTTTTTTCCTCTTTATTAGCATGGATCCCATGGAGCATGCACAGCTTATGAAGCAAGCTGGGAACCAGGATTTTAAAAATGGAAATTATGCTTTGGCCATCAGAAAGTATGATGAAGCTCTACAAGTGCTTGGTTATTTAATGCAATGGGTCCCGTAAGTATTCTTGAATTATGAGATGTAAACCATAAGACAAGCCTGAAATATGTACAGTTATACAATTAATTCAGAACTCTATTTCTTGGTTCGACACCTGATTTTCTTGTATATTTTTCCACATTCTTTATTGAACCAATTTTTTAGTTAAAGAGGAATTGCTGTTTCTTAAGTATATATGGGAGATTAATTAGTGACTTCAATCTGAATATTTTTACATAAGCATCAATTATAAATTAGTGTAATTAAAGCTTAAGTTAATTTTCCATAAACTGTGTTGGTTTCTGTTAAATTACTTGTTTCTTAGTATTGGGGTCGCTAATTATCAGGGTAATCGATTATTGTCAAAATTAATTCTTGCAATGGATAAGACTGCACACACAAAAATTGAGTTGAGGATTTCACATGTGGTGTTCTTCGCTTTTTTCTATACTGAGCCCCTGCTCCATGTCCCCTTGTATTTTGCTCTTTGTAAAAGAGCACCCGCTGTTGCCAGACAGCTGATCAGAATTCTCACAACTTTGCAACTCCGTGTTTTGACTTCACATGCTCACTTTCTCACACAGTCTGTGGCTGCTTTCAGCCACAATCATACATACCACTATGTGTGCCTCCTGACTCTCTCAAAACAAAACAAACCTTTGGACTTCAAGGCCAAAGGTCTTTCTTTGTCCTAATCAACTGAGTGGCTGGTGCAGCTAAATGAACTTGTTTCCATGTCTTAGCTGCCATGTTGTGGATTAATCTTGCTATGATTTTGCCATATTTACAGCCTGTTGTTACATGGGTCATCTGATTATCTGTAAAATGATTCATTCAAGTTATTTTGTTCATGTTATTTGGTCTGCATTAGTATTCTCAGATATTATTCATTACTACCATACATTAACACTGCTATCAATCCAATTTAACACCAGCCATTTATTTGTTTTGACTATTAGCCATTTAGACTAAGTAGTAAAATAATTCTGGAGCATATGCAAGAAGTAGGACGGAGTGAGGACAGAGTTGAGCAAGCTCCCTTCAGCACCTGCCCCTCATTGTCCGTGTGGCTTCTTCGCACCGCAGGGATCTGGTCCTGAACATCTCTGTTCCCCTTACCATAGGATTCCATTGGGATTTTCTTGCATGCAAGAGTGTGCTCTGAACATTTTCAGTGTGGTTGAAACAACTTTCTTGAGTGTAAACTAGTAGATAAGAGGAATGTGAAGGATATAGCTCTGTGGCCTGTACTGTTTATTTGAGCACAGGCAAGACAGGCTTTTCAGGCTCGCCAGTATCCTGTGGACTGTAGTTTGTGTGCACCTTTTTCCAGAAACTCTCTTGAATCCATCAGATGCTTTATATACTGTAGTATATCCTGTTCTCTTAAAACACATTTCTTTATTTCTCAGATGATGTAAATGTGGATTTTTCTCTTCATCCGCTGGTGGTACAGTAAAACGCATTGAGGTGGTTTTTTGGTGACCAAAATGTGCTTAGCATTCTTTCAGTCTTGCAGCTTCCATTTGTGTATCTGTTTTCTCCCATTCTTGGCTGCTGGTTTCACTGAGCCTTATGTAGGTGTAGTGAGATGGTCTGAATTCGTTCTAAATCCTCATGCTACATTATTCCAGTGGGTTGGCTTTCTGCTTCAGAAGAGACCTGGTTATCACTAAGAGTATCACTAAGGTATCATTTAGGGTGTCTCGAAGAGATTTTATAGCTGATGTTCAAATGATTTTTATTTTCTGCAACTACATTTTGTACCTCTAATTTTGTTTGGTGGGTGATATGTATAGTTTTTGTTTTTTCTTATGGCTAACTATAAAATACAATCCTTTTTCAAGAGAATAAACAGCAATGCTGAAAATATTTTTAGGTGTTCCCAGGACATAGCTGTGTTGATGTGCAACAAATCAACTGCCTTGTACTATCTGGGTAAATGGAGTGAAGCAGTGACTTCAGCCTGCTACAGCTTACAATGGGATCCAGAGTATGTCAAGGTATTCGGATGTTTAAGCTGACACTTTTTGCATGCCTTTCTTATTTTTTTTTTTAACAAGTGTCATTATCTTCTTTATGTTGTGTTTTGGCTTTAAGGTATGATAGGCAAATATAGCATAAAATTCTGGAATTGGTGTTTGATTCTATACATAAACATCCAATTTACTGCTGTAATAATATGTTTAATGAAACAAAGCAGAGGTCTTTTGCTCCAGGATTTGCTGGTTCTCCCTGGGTCTCAATGAGAGAAATGCCAATGCTTTTGAGAAGTATGGCTGTTTTATTGGTATCCCAGACAAGGCGATAGGAAGTGATAAAAGATAGAAATCTTACATGGCCTTGTGATGCTTGAAACCTGGGGATGATACAGCACCAGCTGTGTCTCTGGTGAGGCCATGGCCATGCTGTGCAGATCCCATCTGTGGTGAGATTCACCACCTCTGTTCACTTGAAGTCTTACAGAGCCTGGCTCATAGTACAGATGCATCAGTCACTGACAGCAGTCAGCTCTGAGATTGGGACTTAGCTTTGAAGGCTCCCTTGGGCAGTGTGCACTAAAATTTTTTACATGTTAGTGACTACAGTTGCTGGCCATAATGTATTTCTAGTGAATGGAATGATACACTGCATTTAGCTTTTGATTAAGTACACATTGACTCAAATAGTAATCTGTTAGGGATAAGTAGTACAGTATTTATGATATGGAGCCATACTCTTGGATTGGCTTTTATGTACATTAAATAGTCTTCTGGTCTAACCACTGCAGACTCCCAGAGACTTTAGTAGAAGGTATTTGATTTAGATATGGTAAAATTCCACAAATACCCATTTAACTTGTATTGCAGCATGCCAGTTACCTAATATGGGCAAATTAACTTTGCTGTGACTTTGAGCTGGTACAGCAAAATTTCAGTGGTGAATATAAACATCTTCAGGTGCCATTGGCTGAAGAATACATGCATTCTGGCACGTACTGTGAAGCGCAGTGATGTGGAGACATAAATATATATTCTGGATCTCATGACAAAAAAAAATGATCTTGTCCAGAGGAGTTTAAAATGTAGTTGCAAAAAGTATATCTTTTGTCCTTTAGTTATTATCCAAGTTTTGTATTCCAGGATTTATTGCTCTTAGTATCTGTCATGACATCAGTAACATATAGGGAACTTCAAGGGATTAAACTAGAATAGTTTATTGCACTTTTTTTTGTATCCGTATATAAGAAGTTGTAGAAATAGTACTACATGTCATTTTTATAACATAATTATAGAATTTAGAAAAAAATTACAAAATTTTGTTTTGTAGTAAAGTTCTCTGAATATTTTCCCAACAATTGTCTTTTTCTCCTTTTTTCAGGCTTATTATAGAGCTGGTCATTCATTTATCATGTTATCAAAGTCTTGTGAAGCAGTTTCTATGTTTCATAAAGGTTTGGTTATTCTGAATTCTTCTGGAGATCGAACTCAAATTGCTGATTTTATAGCAGGAATCTTCATAAGTGTCAATGGTGAGCTCAAATTATGAATATGGTGAGGATGTGGTAAACTTGGTCCAGTTCGTATACAGCAGGTGCCAACAATTGCAAAACACTTGAGTGGGAAAATGTGTTGTCTCATAGGAACATCCCAGTTGTGGAATAGTTAGAAAAAGTCAAAATTCAGAATCAGGGAGAAAAGACTGGAGATTTGGAGCTACAGACCCTTGAGGCTTTAGTGGCTTTTGTCCTTACCCCTCTGCTTTTCTTTTAGCTAGGTATATTTGAAACTAATTAGAAGAGATGCAGTTTAAACTTGAGTTCACAGTGCAGTGTTTTCCATTGTGAGGGACTTTCCCTCAGCCTAGTAATGGATAGTAAGGAAAAGAGGGAATATGGCCTTCTTGTGGCATTGTGTGGGGTTTTTTTGTGCTATGTCCACCCTATGTTTCTCTGCCTTCTCCTCAGTCTCCTCTCCTCTGCTTGCTTTTTTGTCTGTTTATTAGGCTTTGTTCTATGGGCCTGCAGGCGTGCCAGGAGATTTCAGGTTGTGCTCCTGCTGCCTTTTCTTGAGCCTGTAGCCACATGTTAAGGACCTTGATTAGTTTTAGCAGCATTGGTAGCTCATTGACCCACAAGTGGAAGAACTGCCATGAGCTTCACAATGTCTTGGGGCTTTGAGATGTTCCTTGAGGGCAGGGATTTTTTTTTCCCCTTGTTTAAGAAACTCTGCTACAGGGTACTGTATCAAATGGGTGATCAGGGTTATTTAATCCCCCCTTTGGCATTCCCTTGAGTATTAATCAGTGCTAAAATTGTCACTGAGCAGTGAAGTAATTTAGTTGGAGACTCCAACTTTTGGTGTGTACCAAATAGTCTTCTCAATTGCTTTTCTTGCAGATGAGCGAGTATTTCCACCAACTTTTCACCCAGCATATGAGTATATTTTCAGTGCAAAGTTCGATGCACTGATTTGGCAAGCAGTGATAGAAAGACTGGCCCAGAAAGGGAAGTGGCGGGTAAGTTTGTCACTGTGTCACCTCCTGCTGCGTGTTGGGCGCTTATGTCTTACCTCTTCAACATAAGCATGTGTTACCTTTAAAAGCTGGAACAGTTGCTGTCTGGTTCAAGTGTCTTGATTTTTAAGACCTGAAAAATGCTTTTAGTGATAAATGATTTCCGAAACTCATTTCTGAAAGAGATACAATGGCCTTGAAATCCTGCTTGTCTCTTGCTGTTGTCCCTCTTGTAGTTACAATGCCGCCTAGAGTCATTATCTATCCTTCTCTATCCGTCACTGATCACTTTTACAACAAAGTGACGTGAAACAGAGCCCATGAAGGACTCATGCTGGAGCAAGGGAGAAGCGTTTGGAGAAGGAAGCAACAAAAAGGGACTTCTGTGGACTGAGTACAGCCCCACATTCCCCGTCCAACCTCCCTACTGTGGATAGGGACATCTTTCACTAGATCAGATTGCTTCAAGGCCAGTCCAACTTGACCTTCAACTTCATCAGGGATGGGGCATTCAGAGCTTCTCTTGGCAACATATTCCAATGCCTCACCACCTACATCATAAAAAATTTCTTCCTTATGTCCAGTGGAAACCTACTCTAACTCTCCCGTTAAAACTGCTGCCTCTTGCACCGTCACTAGGCCTTGTTGAAAGGTCTTTTTTTTATTAACCCCCTTTGTAGGGGGCTGCAATAAGGTCACCCTGAACCCTTCTCTAGGCTGAATAACCCCAACTCACAGAATATTTCACAGAGTATTTTTCAATTGGAAGGGACTCACAAGGATCCCTGAGTCCAGCTCTTAAATAAGTGGCTCATACAGAGATTGAACCCACAACCTTGGTGTTACTAGCACCATGCTTTAACCATGAGCTAATCTCAGGGTCAGCTAATCAGCTTTCTTAGCCTTTCATCACAAGAGAGGCGTTCCATCCTGCTAATCATTTTTGTGGCCCTCCTCTGGATTCACTCCAACAGGTCCATGTCTTTACTATACTGGGGACCCCAGAGCTGGGTGCAGCCCTACATGTAGGGTCTCGACAGACCACAGGAGAGAGAGAGAGAGAGAGAGAGACTCACTTCCCTTAACCTGCTGACCATGTTTCTTTTAATGGAGCTCAGGATACTATTTGTTTTCTGAGTTGCAAATGCATGTGGCTGAGTTCTATACTGTTTTTCATCCATGAGTATCCCCCAGGTCCTCCTCCCCCAGTCTGTATTGATAGTGGGGATTCCTCTGACCCAGGTAAGGGACCTTGCACTTGGCTTTGTTGAACTTCATAGGGTTCATATGGGCCTGCTCCTCAAGCCTATCAAAGTCCCTCTATATGGCATCCTTTCCCTTGAGCGTTACAAACTGCACCAGTCAGCTTGGTGCCATGTGCAAACTTCCTGAGCAACTGAGTGCACCACACACTCCCAATGGTGATGTCGTTGATGAAGATAGTGAGCAGTAATAGTCCCAGTACAGACCCTTGAGGGACACTGCTCGTTACTGGTTTCCACTTGGCCACTAAGCCATTGACTGTAGCTCTTTGGGTGCAGCCATCCAGCCAGTTCCTTACCTATCCAACAGTCTATCCATTAAACCCATACCTCTTCAATTTCAGGCTTAGACTGTTGTGGGGATCTGTATCAAAGGCCTTACAGGAATCTGTGTAGGTGACATCCTTAGTCCTTCCCTAAGCCTCTGGTGAAGCTAGGCGGGTTATCGAGGAGCAAGATAAAGTTTTTTAGAGAAACTGAGAAAATGGAAGAAAGTGAAAGAAGATACAATATTAATTTCTTGCTGTCTGCTCCGGATGTTGGTGTAGCTGGGGAGTCTTGTCCCTATGAATGTAAAGGTCCATTCCTGAAGCAGAATCAAGGTGTATTGGAGAGGCTTTAAGGCCCTATTATTTCTATGAGGTTTTTATTTCTGAGGAAAATTTCATCAGTTGTAGCTTCTCACACTCCACTGTATATTACATTAATTCAGTTGCAAATTAGAAAGAGAGATTCAGTAATCTGTTATGATTTTACAAAAAGATCCTTAATGTTAGCCCATGTTTACTTTCCTGCAATATCTGATGAGGCACTGAAAACCAAAGTTTCTAAGTGTGATTGTAAGATCACTAATGTGTTTTTTTTTCAGTCTTGTCTGTTGTTGCTGTCCGAGAAGAAAGATTTGCCCAGTAATCTCAGAGTCAACCAGGTACCTCTGAGGAATCTCTTTGAGGTAAAGTAGTATTCTTTGTTTTTTCCTTGTGTGTATATATTTTCTTCCTGTTCGCTTTAGTGAGAGATTTACCATCTTGTGTGCAAGAAAAATAAAATGAAAAATAATATATGCATGTTCAGTTATTATGGTAAATCATCTACTTTATCCCTTTTCATTTGAATTAAAAATCCCTAATTTGGTTAATTTCTGCATGTAATTTAATATTTCCTTTAATTGGATCAAAATAAGACATTTTTCTTTCAAGTACAACCAGCTATCTATGTTACGCTTGTAATCTGACAGTTTAAACCTTAAGGATGTCTGATATCAATTAAATTGAATATTCTTTCCAATGAAAATTTAGAATACACATGGGATAAGATGTTTTTATACTTGGCTAGCCTGTGTCTGGACTGCTTCTTGGTGTCGAGCATGATTGCAAGGAGTTGAGCTGGTGCGGTGTTGGAATTTTCCTTCCCCTAAACACACAAAATTTTTTGTAGATGATAAAGCCTAGGCAGCAACTGGTAAACTTTCTCCCCAAAGGCTTTGACACTTCTCGCATTATTCTGAGGATTTTGGAAAGATGGGGGCATGGAGTCATAGACTAAGTAGCCACAATTCCTAATACTTTTCACAGAGATGATGGCATCTGCAGACAGTGGAATTTGATCTTTATGTTGCTCTTCTGTAGCTTGCTCTTTTCTTTACCTTGTGATTCCTCATGTTCTGCAGCATTTGAAAACCTCCAAGCTTTCTATGCTGGCAGAATAAAATAAAGTTTTCCAGCTGTCACAAACTGCCATGCTCATGCAAACGTGCTGCTGCATGGCTGTGCCTGCCTGGTGTCTGTGCCCACTGGTACACCCCAGAGGCTCTGCCCACCTTGCTGTGTGACTAGGTGATCTCGGAGGACTTGCTCCTGCTCGCCTCTGGCTTTGTGCAAAGGTATTGCACCAAAACACTTCCAATGCATTAACACGTGTGCAGCTGTGGCTTCTGGCACCTTGGGAATCAAGGTGTGGCCAGAGGCTGACTGTGAGCCAGGAGCTGCTAGGAGTTCACCAGCTCTGCAACTCAGGAACAGCCAGTGTCCGTAGCAGTGACGTATTAGCTTTCTAAAGCATCTCACACTGTTTGTGTCTCTTACCACACAGTGGATGCCCAGCCTGTTTTAGCTGCGAGTAAGTAAAGCATTTCTTATGGACTACTTAAAAATTCCTCTATGTATGCATTTTTGGGGTTTATTCTTTAATTTCTTTGTGTATATGTTAAATAAGTATAGTTCTACTGTAGATAACCTGCTTTTAAAAGATAGGGCTGCACATTGCACATTCATTGAGAAATTCCATTAGGCTTTATCATGGAATCATAGAATGATTTGGGTTGGAAAGGACATTAAAGATCATCTAGTTCCAACCCCCTGCCACAGACAGGGTAAACTTCCACTAGACTAGGTTGCTTAAAGCCCCATCCAGTCTGGGTTTGACCACTGCCAGGAATGGGGCGTCCGCAACTTCTCTGGGCAATCTGTTCCATGCCTCACTGTCCTCACTATAAAGAATTTCTAGATTCTCACAGCACTGTGATTTTCCTGGCAGAAACTTTAGAAGATGTTATCTGTAGGCTACATGGTACCTTTGCTAG
The DNA here is from genome assembly GCA_013399895.1 of Serilophus lunatus. Lineage (NCBI taxonomy): Eukaryota > Metazoa > Chordata > Aves > Passeriformes > Eurylaimidae > Serilophus > Serilophus lunatus. Next base: position 288,497 of record VXBA01006024.1, read on the forward strand.
GCATTTACTGGATGGCAAATTAAGGTTTAAGCATATTGTTGGAATATGCCAGAATTTGCTGTTTGGCTGCTAAAGTTCTTGTGGTGTTGCCCGTAAACAGAGAACACAAAACAACTAAGTTGTTTTATGCGGTGCTTTATTATGGGCCCAGGGGTCTGAGGACTACTGTCCAAAGTCAGAGCCCCCGAACACTGGTTTTCTTGATGTTTTATACCTTTCAAACAGTATTACTTCATCAGGCCTGCGTGTCACAATAAATCATGGTTTACAATTCATTACAGATAACATTTTTCCCAGAACATAAATTCTTCATGCTTGTCTTAACTAGGACTATGAATTTCGCTCCCCCTTCTACTCCCTTCAAGGCCCGCTCTTACAGGGGTTCATATCTGCTTGGTACATTCTTTCCTAGTACAAAACATTACTATTTTATATTATATAACTACTTGCCCGACAACATTCCTGTCCTGGGCCTACTTAACACATTCAAACCTTAGCATTACTACTTCTACTGTAACAGATTACTATTAAAAAAGGTATCAGTGGTACTTTTGTCATAATAATTTCAAATTGAGGCTTTTTCCATAAGTGTATTCCAGTTAGGTACCTGTGATTAGAGAATTTATCCCTTTTATATTTTATAAGGCACTGCTTTAGCAGCATGAAGGCTTAAGATAAAGGTTGTAGTTAATGCTGAGATCTGTGGTTTTAGCTAAGGAAAACAAAGAATAGAATCTATGGTTTTAGCTGAAGGAAAACAGGAACAAGCCTGCCTGTTTTCCCAAGGAATAGGGTCTGTAGTACAGAAGACAGGAATGGGATTGTCACCATAAATATGTAGAATCTATAGTTTTGCTAGGGAAAACAGGAGCAAGCCTACCTGTTTCCTCAAGGAATAGGATCTGTAGCATAGAAGACAGGCATGAGCCTGTCGCCATAAATGCAGATCCCCTAGTTATAGCCAGAGAAACAGGAACAGGTCAGTTTCCACTGGTATAAGTTGGTCAATTATAAAACCAATGAAGTAAGCAAAAGGGGAATGCCAATTATGAAAACCAAACTGAGTTCAAAAGGACATCTGAGGAAGACCTTGCTTCATCCCCAAAGACCACCAAGACCACCAACAGGAGGTGGAACCTGTGACTGTTCCTCCCCAGGTCTGGGAGGAGACTTATGCTGTTTCCTTAATGAAATTAAGGATTGTGTAGCATTTAAGGAGCAGCTGTAACTCCAGTTGATAGGCAGGTTTGGAGGAAATATCCCTTCTAGCCTTTAGCAACATTGCTAATAAACATACCTACTTCAATACTTTTCGGAGTCTTGGAGTTTGTTTCCGTAATTCACCTGACAGAGACATCAGAAGTAATTCTGAAAAAGAAGGGTTACACACAAAGTATATAAATCAACATCTTTTTATAGAATTGTTTTCAGTGATAGCAGAAGAACTAGTGGATGGATACGTGCAAACATGTCTTGGTTAGGTATCATTAAGCAGGGATGTGCTGTGTTAATGCCAATAGAATAACTCCTCACCCTGGCAATGAAGCATGACAATGCAATAGAGGACCAACATAGATGTCTTAGCAAGATAACTTCCTTCCTAAGCAAGCAAAGCAAAATGCCACATTGAGGAGAAAAGTGGGTTGCCTTTACAAACAGTATGCCCTTTTTTGTGGGATTGGCCCTTCTAATCTTACTTATTCTAATGGGTTTGTTGTACACATGGAAGGCTGAAAAATCCCTAGAGGTTCTTTTTAGGGAAAATTAGAAAACGTGGCTTTCAGACAACTCGAACTTCCCCTGCTGCCACTACGTTGTCTCTGTGTTTTGTTGTATTTTGATTTTGTAACAAACAGTTACAGTTGAATTTTGCACATACAGTAATTCTTGCCAGTCAAAATTTGACATGAGATATTAGAAAAAAAGATTTATTTGTGGTTGTTGGAAGCATGTGTGAAGACTGCTACTTAAAAAAGATGAGTGACACAAATGGAAAAATTACGTCTGAACATTGTTTCCACATCTTCATGTCCTAATCCTTCTAGCATGTAGTCTTGATTTCCATCTGAGCTTTCTCTGCACAACTGCAGAGTACTCTATATTGCTATACTCCTTGAAGAGTGTACTTCGCGTTCATTAAGTCCTTGCTAGAACATCCATTTTAAGTTCAGCTGTCTTTTGCTCAGGCTGTGTGCTTTCACATAATCCCAGAATCATCAAGATTGGAAGAGGCCTTCAAGATCAACCCAGCACCGCCCTTATCACCCCTAAACCATTTCCCAAGTGCCACATCCAGACACCCTCTTTGACACTTGCAGAGATGGTGAATCTACCACCTTCCTGAATAACTTACTTCAATGCCTGATGACTCTTTCAATGAAAATTCTTTTCCTGATACCTAATCTGAACCTCCCTTGGCACAACTTAAGGCCATTTCTCCTTCTTTCACCTGGGACATGGCAGAAGAGACCAACCCCCACCTCGCTATAGTATCCTTTCAGGAAGTTGTAGAGATAATGACCTCCCTCCTGAGCCTCCTTTTCTCCAGACTTTACAAGAGCGTGTAGTGACAAGACAAGGGGGGAATGGCTTCAATCTGAAAGAGAGTAGGTTTAGATTAGTATCAGGAAGAAATTCTTTACTCAGAGGGTGGTCAAGCACTGGAACAGGTTGACCAGAAAAGTTGTGGGTGCTCCAGCCCTGAGAGTGTTCAAGGCAAGGTTGAATGGAGCTCTGAGCAGCCTGGTCAGGTGTCCCTGTTTATGGCAAGTGGTTGGAACTAGATGACTTTTATTGTCCCTTCTAACCCAAGTCATTCTATGAAAAATCTGTGAAATAAATAGTTTCATTTTACAGTGGATATGGCTTGTTATCGTTTAGCTTATTGTTGTCATAAAAACATGGAAATAGGATTGAAAAGGAAATGCCGTTTGTCTATGTAAAAATAACGTGTTGTAATTGTTCTTTTTGTTATCAGACTTCTGAGTTGTATGGTCACGGTGAGAAGATGCAAGAAGTAGCTGAGTTAGTCAAGTGGCTAATTTCCATTGGGGCAAAAGCTGAATCCATTGGAGTGTATCCACTGCATGCTGTTATCAGACTGTGTATCAAAGCAAGTGAGTGACATCTGCAGCTAAAATCAGAGAACTTTTAGCTTCTTTAAATTAAAAATTCCCAACAACTCAGGTCACATCATCTTGGTATAACTAACTGCATGTGCCAATAAAGCACTATTTTAGAAATGTTGTAAATGCTTTCTTTGATCATCTGTGCCTGACAGTGGTGGAAACCTAATACAGTTTTTCTCTTCTGTGTTTTGAAATAAAAGTGTGATTGATATGGGTCTTTCGTAACCTAAATATATCAGCTTTGACACAAGTACGGTATTTCTGCGATCACAGTGTGGAGCAAAAGTTTCTATGTGTGTGAAAGGCTTGTGAGTCAACCTTATATTTGCATCTTCCCACTCCATAGGGAAAAAAAATCAGATCCGTTTCTATAAGTGTGTTTTTTTATCATTTCAGCAAAGAACCATCTCTTCAGGTGGTTACTGACTCAGAGGCCAGACTTGAAGGATAGAATCAACCAACAAGACAGAGATGGACTTACCCTCTTGCATATTGTGGCCTCTTCCAGTGAATATTCCCAGAAACGCAGTAAATACAATTTTCTTTTGTCTGTGTGTTGCTTTGTTTTCATATGGAAAAAATCAATAATGGAAAAAAGTTTCAGACCTTGGCGTTTACTATTTCATGCTAAGGAAGAAAATTAGAAAGTATCTGAATGTAGACTTTGTAATGACAACTAATATATGTACACATTTTAGCAGGTCCTTTAGAAAATTTTATGTCTGATGTGTGACTATTTCCTTTGCCCTTTGGTTTGACTGGTTAGTATTTTCCCACAAGTATGCTGCAATTTTTAGAATCATACTATCATTACATTTTAAGGTTTTATGTGCCCTTAAAGTCATGTTAGACCATCTGGAGACTTTTCCTGTTCTTTTAAATAGGTGAAAATTTAAGACTTAAGTAGCAGTGTATCTTGTCAGCGGAGGAAAATGGGATGCTTTCCTTCACGTTTTCTGTTGGATCTCTTTTATGTTAGCCTGGCGTTTTTCCCTGTATTTTTCACTCTGCTCACTAGATGGCAACAGGAAGCAAACATCGATGCCAAGATAACACCCGGCTTTTGGGTCATTGCATATGATGACGTTTATTTATTAAAGTTTATCTCTTTATAACTATATATTATGAATATTATATGTCACAGAATCATGAAGGCTGCAAAAGACCTCCAAGATCTTCAAGTCCAACCCTTGAATGATCACCATCTTGTCAACCATAGCACTAAGTGCCATATCTGGTTGTTTCTTAAGCACTTCTAGGGATGGTGATTCCACCACCTCCCTGGGCGGCCTGTTTCAATGCCTGACAGCCCTTTCAGTGGAGAAGTTCTTCCTGATGTTCAACCTGAACCTCCCCTAGCACGGCTTAAGGCTATGTCCTCTCATTCTGTCACTAGTTACCTGGAAGAAGGGGCTGACCCCCACCTTGCTACCACCTCCTTTCAGGTAGTTGTAGAGAGTGATAAGGTCACTCCTGAGCCTCCTTTTCTCCAGTTTAAACAACTCCAGCTCTCTCAGCCAGTCCTCATAGAACATACTCTTTTAGACCCTTTGTTACCTTCATTGCCCTTCTTTGGACACAGTTGGGCGCCTTAATGTCTTTTATGGAGTGAGGTACCCAGAACTGGACACAGTACTTGAAGTTTCAGCCTCATTAGTGCTGATTACAAAGGGAAAATCACTTCCCTAGTCCTGCTGGCCACACTGTTCTTGATACAGGCTAGAGTGACATTGGCCGTACAAAGGGTATTTAAAAATATAAATAAATATGCATATAAAAATAAACCCTTTCAGCCATCTGCTAACAAAAAATGTCTCACTCAAGGTATTTTGAGGATTGTTTTTGTTAACCTGCATCACTTTTTTTTCATCTAGGTGTTCTTTTTGGCATATGTAGTAACAGAGGCTGCATGCTATGGTGGTGTGCCAAGTGTGATCTAACACCTGTTTGCTCACCATTGCTAAGTTTTCTTCTACATGACTTGCTGACATGGTGCTTCATGCACTCCCAGGTGTTTGAGGCCATGGCTTGTAACAAATGTGCCTCTTTGAGGCAAGAAGAATACAGGCAGCTGCTTGCAGGGTTATAAAGCTTCCCTTGCTAGTGCAGTGTGACATGCTAAGAAATGAGCATGTAATTTTCCAGCATATTAGATAGAGCGTCAAAGCTTTAAATCACCATCAAGTTGATTGTGCCTATGTGTAATCTGTAATACGTGTGGTGAAACGCTACAGAGGACAGTAGTTTCTAGTAAAAGCAATGGTACCTACTGTTAGTCAAAATGGACATCTTTTTTATAAGGTTTATTTCCAAGAAAATTGTGTGGTTTGCGTTACACAGGAAAGAAACTCAGTTGCTACCTGTGCATATTTATGACTGAATATGTGAAATACTCTGATTTATCAAGTTATTTTTCAAACTTTGTGGAAAAGTACCTAACTATACCTTATTCTTACGCCACTGGAAAAATTTAGATTTTACAAATTAAAATTATGGTAGAAATTGTGCCTGGAAATTAGAAATAGAAAGAAAAACAGAACAAAACTCCTGAAAAAGTGAATTATTTTTCTTCTGATTTTTATTCATGTATTGTTTTAGGACAAACAGAAGATGTGATCATGCTCCTGAATTTTGGAGTTGATCCCACTGTTCCAGATGCACGGTCAAGATACGTCATAGATATCTTGAAAAAGAACAAAAACTTCGATGCTGTAAAAGAAGTCAGCAAACACATTGAGAAACACACTTCCTCTGAGAAACAGACAGGTACTATAGGCACTGTGTGCTTTTCCAGTGTTGAAAATACATCTTTTAGGTACAAAATTGTTTTATTTTGAAATGATAATACTGTGTGGGTTTTATTTAACTTTTCCTGTGAGTTGTCACCATGATCTACCAGTCAATATTGAACATTTTGTTCTTGCCTGAAGGTGACTGCTCTCCGACTCTTCAGCTCCAACTTGGCATAAAGCAAAGTTTTTAGGCTCCATCTGAGTGTTCATGTGTATATTGCTTGTAAGTTTATCAGGCAACACTGGGTTTCATTGTGCTTGCATCTTATAACTCTTGGCAAACAAATTTCCCACAGTTTCTTTTTCTTTATTGTGGAGATCTCTGGAGAAGGTTTTAGCACAGTGATTCTCGTTTAGGAGGTTAAAACCAATACCCCTGTGGAGGTACTTATTTTGGTTGGTGTTTCAGGTAGCTCAGCCTGTCTTGTGGCCAGTTTTTGGCTTTTTTGGGGGGAAGTTGTTTTTTTGTTTGTTTGTTTGTTCTAGCAATGCACAACGTGCAAGAGTTTTCTGGCCTTAGTGCGAATGAGAGGTTGGAGAATAAGCCTCAGCTTTAGAGGGAACAGTCTGAGGTTAGTCCTTTTTGCTAAAAAGATGACCAACCTTGTCTGCCTCTTTAGTCCTATGGGATAAAGTAACTGTTTTGTTTGGTCTTCGATGTACCCGAATTCCTCAAAGCTTTTAGGAAATTTAGGCTAAGTCTTTCAGTGTATTGGGACATCGTTTAAAGTCTGCTATTGCCCATTACATAAGTATCTCTTGGTGTGGTGGATTTTTTTTTGTTTTGTTTTTTCCTTTTAGGAGGACGGATTGTTTTATGGCTGTATTTTGTAAATGGCATAGAGGAATCAGACAAACTCAGAACATCTGATTAAAATTGTATGCTGCAAACGTTACTGGGTTTAGTCATCTACTCCAAAAAATTACAAACAATTTTATAATTGCGAGGCAGCGTTTTCCTGCTTGCATACAGATCGACTTTGAAACTATTACAATTTTCTGCCTAGGGTATTATGGTAGAGTGTCGTGGTTTTACCTCAGCTGGCAACTGAGTACCATTCAGTCACTCGCTCACTTCCCCCTCTCTCTCATGGTCCGTTGAGACAAGAACAATTTAATAATTGCAAAAAAGTAAATTAGTAGTAGTGGTAGTGGTGTTAAAAATGATAAAAAGGAGAAAGAGAGAGGAATAAAACCCAAGAAACGGAAGTATTGCATAGTACAATTGCTCTCATCCCACTAATCGATGGCCAGCCTATCCCCAAGCAATGATGGGCCTCTCATGGACAATTTCCCCTAGTTTATATATTGAACATGACACTGTATGGTATGGAATATCCCTTTGGCCAGTTCAGATTAGCTGTTCTGGCCATATTCCCTCCCAGCTTCCTGTGCATCTGTTGAGTGGCAGAGCATGAGACACTGAGAAGGCCTTGTCTCAGAGTGAGCACTGTTCACAACCAAAACATCAGTGTGTTATCAACATTATCATCATCCTATATCCAAAATATGGTACTGTAACACTTATTAGGAAGAAAAATAGCACTATCCCAGGCAAAACAAGAACAAGAGTGTATCTGATGAAAGTGTCAAATATCCTTTGGGATCAGAAATCCATTGCAGGACTGCCACTGGCGGTAAAAGTTTCAGCCATCTGATTTTAATCTGCCACTACACGTTTCTTAGACCCCTGGGATGTAATGCATTGCAGTCTTACCCTGAAAACATGTCAAGGAAGTGGATTTTCAATTTCTCTAATGTTTTGCAGGGGAGAATGAAAGGGCCGTAACTGATACAGATTCTCTCCGTGATATTCTGGAGCAGTTTGTCCAGTTCTACAGGATTGAAAATGCAGCACATGATAAAAATGTATTGAAGGAAGATGCTGCTAAGCAGTTTCTGAAGCTGCTGTCTTCTGTGAAAGGTACAGTGAGTTCTCATTTCTCCCTTTCACAAACAAAACTTAATTACTGTGAAAAATGTGTTGATATGTGTTTTGCCTTTCTACCCTTCCTTCTCTTCTCTATTTTTGCAACTGTTTTTACTGGAACAATGTGCTTTTAATTGTATTTACTGTTGTGTTTTATACTTAGAACAACCAGAATAAGCATAAAAATTCTGCATGATGCATGAAAATGTTCAAACTTAGTTGACTGACAGCATAAGGATGTCAAAGAACAGCATTTTTCTGTTCTTTGCTTTGAATTTAATGAGTTAATTATTCTGAAATTAGTTTATAGATGGATTTCATTATATGGCTTTTAAGTGAGTTATGTTGTCTTGACTGTCTTGCAGAAATCCCTGAAGAAATCCCATGCAACATCTCCCTTGCATGTGCTAACAGCTTCATAAAACAGTTGCTGGAGAAGCAAATGTGGCATAAAGTTTTGCTGCTGCTGACAGGGAATGTCAGTGGGGAAAAGCCATCAGGTGGAGGACTCTTCAAAAACTGCAGTCTTTCAGATGTTGACATTGGCAACATTATCCAACAGTGTGAAAAATCGGACACACAAGTGCACCTCATAAGATGCTTGCTTGAACAAGGAGGTGAAACGCTTTGTAATATTAATGTGCTATAAAAGATCCAGTATGTTATTTGACATGTGGGGGTAACACAGTCTCAGAAATATCAACACGTTTTTTTGTGGCTCTGTATAATTGCAACAGCTCGTTGGAGTGTGGTCCATTGGCTACATCTGCTGTGTGCTACATGGAAAGGTAGTAAGGCTACATGGGTGGAAGGTCTATATCAAATGAAATTGATCTGTTAGAGTTGATAAAAGGCCAAAGATTATTGTTGCTTCTTTGCTGGTAGTTTCTTTTGATTTCTTAATTTCTCTGTCTTCAGCCACAATGTTGTCCTGATAGAAACTGTAAAACAGTCTCTGGGTTTAATCTGCTGTTAGGAGTAACTGACTGCTTCATTGGTTTCAAAGGCATGACCAGATGTCTTTCTTTTTTTAACTAGTGTAGATCTTGTCGTTTGTCTTGTTTTGCATGAGGTTGTTCGTAGGATTACTCTGGCATTTTTCATTTAATCTTCTAGCTTGATGCTAGGTTTAAGTTATGGACACAGAGTCCTGATGAAGCCTTGTGGATGTCAGAGGTGCAAAGAGGGTTCTTGTTTCAGTCACTGACTGACTAACTTGGAGAAGACATTCTGGTCTTTATGTCTTTCTATCATAACAGGAGAACTGGTTGCTTAGCTAAATGGGAGATAAGAGGAGATTATGAAAATTTTCTTATTCAAAAAGTGTTTAACAGACACATATAAAAAACAGACAAGAAAAACCCCAAACTGAACCCCTGTCAGCTGCCTGGCAACCAGCATATGCATGTCTTCATCTGTTTAGAAATTTTTGTAGTTAGCAGATCTGGCATATCAGATTTTACCCTTGATATTTTCCCGTCCTTTACACCAGCTCTGCCAGATGGAACTGGGACCAACTCTGAAAAACCACTGCAAATATGCCTCAGAAAGAATAATTTTGAATTGGTATATTTGCTGCTGACCAAAGGTGCAGATCCTCAAAACCTCTCTGTTACACAAGGAGATACTCCTTTGCATGCTGCAGTTTCCATCTGTTTAAATAATAGAGGTAAGTCTTTTGCTGTTGAAAACATCCCTATTTCTTGCCTTTATAGCCCACTGTCCCTTCTGCTTCTGTTTACTGATGTGCTAGCAGAGGCAGCAGATCAGGATGTCTGACTGTGTCTCACTCAGCCCCAGAAATTTGCAGGCCAATACAGCCATACCAGTCTTCATTAAGCTGAAATGTGCTCTCTGCTTCCGATGGCTGGGCCTGTTAGGAGAGGTAATGCCAGCTCAGATGATGTGGAAGAATCAAGCAACATCAGTGTCTCCATCAGTTACTGTTTTATTGTCTTGTTTAATCATGCTGATTTAGAAAGGAAAGATCCACTTTGAAACCCTGTAAAATATGGACTAGATGGAAACGAAGTAAACTGGAAGTATCTAGGAAGAAACCAAGGTAAAGGGAGATCAGTGGCAGCAGACTTCAATGGAAATCCTGCAGTGGCATCTGAAATCTGTCTCCTAGTCATAAATAAAGCAAAATTTTGTTTGGGGGACAAGTAAGAACTGTAGGGCTTACATAACAATACAAGAAATTAAGATAAAAGACCAAATTAAGCCACCAAGTCAGGTTTGATTTTAAATTAAGAAAATATGCATTTTTTTGAGTTGAAGAATTAAAATAATAATAGTGAATTTATTAATTTTTAGAGCATAAACATTTTATTGAATAGCTTTAGAAAGATTAAAAACATTGATACTGCCAGTTGTAAACTTTAGATCAAAATATTAAGAAGTCCAGTGACAGTAGCTTCTCTTAAGTATTTTTCACTGTGCCAAGTTTTTAAGGTGGAATTTCTTTACAATGGTTTTGGTGTGTCACTAATTTGCAACTAGAAATGTTTCACATAAATCATCTTGTTTAAATCACATATGTTATTTGGATGATATCCAGAAGGCTGTAGAATATATATTTTTTTTTCCTAGGGAGGTAACTAATCTTATTTTGTTGGAACTTGCTTCAGGGACCTCAAGTATCATGAAATAATTTGAATTTCCTGCAGGTTATTTTAGTAAAACAAAGTTATCTGCAGAATATTACTTCTGAGTGCCATATTAAAGTGAATCAGATGGCCTCAGGGCACTACCTAGAGCTGTTGCTTGTCCAGATGACCAGTCACCAAGGATGACACCTAGCATCCCTTCAGTTGCAGTATGGGCTGATGTTGGAAAGTGTCAGTACCTGGAGGTTAAAAAAAGAATGAAATTGACTGATGCTACAGGAACAATTGCAGCATTAGGGATTTCTAAAGCTTTGCTGCCGCTGTATTGTTTTCCTTGAATCTTAGGAGAGCTCAGTTTTGAGCCATTTCCAAAAAGCATATTTTACAACGTGAATTGTAGATTTTGTTTTAATTTTGAAAGCAAATTGATTTTAATTTGCTAGCTGCAGGAAAAAAAAGTATTAAAAATTACTGGCAAACAATGCAGCCTGGTAAAGCAAGTGATTTTTTTTTTCTGTTTGTTTTCCTGCTTTCAGATGGCACTGGTTTAAACATCCTGAACTATCTACTTGGTCTCTTTGCTTCAAGACCTTCTGACTTTCCATATCTTAATCCAAACATACAAGACCAGAATGGAAATACAGTGATGCATATTGTTTTTCAGAAAGGATATTCAAAGCAGACTAAGAGAATAACGGAGTCACTGGCAAAATTTGACATTAACTTTAATATAAAAAACAAATCAGGAAAAGATGTGAAGCATAGAATTAAAAAAACAGACCCACTACTACTTGTCTGGAATAGTGTTGCACTGGAGAAAAAGAAGTACCGGCAAGACAGAGCGGGGCAGTTGGTTAAAACATCTAAGCCTGTTCCAGCCTCTGAGATCTCACAGTCAAAGAGCACAGGCCATTCTTCATCTGAGTCCTCATTAAATACATCATCTGGCAACGCAGTGCATAATGGTTTAAAAACCTCATGTTCCGTAAAAACTAAAAAAAGTCAATTGGCAAAGCAGGAAACAGAAGGAATAAATAGCCCCTTAACACTGCAGGAAAGCCTAGTGCAGGCAATCACAACTTTAATTCAGCAATTGAAAGTCAGCGACAGCCTGGGAAAGGATCATCCTCTTCTACAAAAGCCGTCTTTAGCCCAGACTAACTTGGAAGAGCGAAGAAGTTCCTTGCAACCTCATGGAACCATACCTTATCCTGAAAGAAAAGGGGATGACTGGGGGAAAAAGAAGGAAGCAGGGGAATTTAATATGGCCCCGCCTAATGGCGAGAAGGACGAACCAGAGGAAGAGAAGGGGAAGAGTCTGGATATCGAGGCATATGTGCAGGAGTTTGATAACATGACCTGGGAAATAGAGTGCACTCCTGAAACACTGAAGACTTTGAGCAGCAAAGCTGTGCCTCATTATCTGAAAGCCAAAACTATTATGACAATTAAGCAGCTTGGTAATGGGGAGTGGTCTAGGGGCCTTCAGAAGCCGCTGAAACACTTGAAAGCTAATATCCAGCTGTATGAAGCTAAATTGGGAAAAGGTGCAAGAATGCTATGGGAACTTGCAATTGACTTTTCTCCTCGTTGTAGTGAGAGTCCAGAAAAGATCATGGAGACAGAACAGACAAAAAGTCTTTCGGGAAAATCAGGTAGAGTTTACACGGAAATAATTAGAATTTGGGCCATTATTCTTGACCACTGCAAGCTGAACCGTGCCTTGGAAAATATATGTATTTCCTACAATCGTGGTTTATCCTGCATCTTGAGGAAAAAGCTGAAGGGTATAAGCGAAGGACATCAGAACCACGGTGTGACAACAAAGAAGCGTGTTCCACGTTGTTATGTTGAAGACACAGAGGCAGAAAAATCAAAAGAAGGTACCATGCCTGAGTACTTCCCTCCAGCCAGTGCAGCAGAATTGGAATACAATATAATGAAATTTCACAGCTTCAGTACTAACATGGCACTTAACATTATAAATGATGTACAGACTTCTGTTGAATACCCTTTCCGAGTTGGAGAGTTGGAGTATGCAGTAATTGATCTCAATCCAAAACCCATGGAACCAATCATTTTAATTGGGCGAAGTGGGACAGGGAAGACGACTTGCTGCTTGTATAGGCTTTGGAAGAAATTCTATTCATACTGGGAAAAATCCACCTTGGCAAATGGGCCTCTGCTGGAGAGGCAGAGGTGGCAGCAAAGACAGTGCAATGAGGTTGAAAAAGCAAGTTTAGGGAAGGAAGAGAGTGAACCACAAGAAGACAGGGATGATTCAAGTGAGGAGCAGATGAATGATGAGCAAGAGCAGGACAGCAAGGATGAAAAGGTTCCTGTGGGCACAGCTGGTGCAGAAATTAATTCCTGTGATGACCATGAAGAAGACCAAATGCATAATGTAGAAGCCCCAAACACGCTGGAGCACCTGCACCAGATCTTTGTAACAAAAAATCCTGTCTTGAGCCAAGAAGTTCAGAAGAATTTCATTGAACTTAGCAAGTCTTCCAAGGTAACCAGCCACTTCAAGCCCCTAGAGCCAAATATTCACAAGCTGCAAGACATTAAAGATGAAAATTTTCCACTGTTTGTCACCTCCAAGCAGTTGTTGCTGTTACTAGATGCATCCATGCCTGACCCATTTTTTCCAAGAAATGAAGATGGAAGTCTTAAAAGAATGATTGTTGGTTGGAGTCCACAGGAAGACTTGGTTATACCAAATTGGCAGGATGAGGATGAAGAAGGTAATCTTGAAGCAGAGCATAGTGATGATGGAAGAGCTTCAGATGCATACTCTAGGGAAAGTGATTCTTGGACTTTTGTGACTTATGATGTATTTGCAAAGGAAATATGGCCGAAAATGATAAAAGGTAAAAGCTTGTACAATCCAGCGTTGGTTTGGAAAGAAATAAAATCATTCCTGAAAGGCTCTTTTGAGGCACTGAGTTGCTTTGGGGGCAAGCTTACCGAGGAGCAGTACAAAAAGCTAGGCCGAAAGAGATCACCAAACTTCACAGAAGACAGGAGTGAAATCTATCACCTCTTTTGTCTTTATCAGCAGATACTGTCACAGAGAGGTTACTTTGATGAAGAAGACTTACTGTATAATTTATCTCAAAGACTTTCAAAGCTCAGGGAGCTGCCGTGGTCCATCCATGAGTTTTATGGTGATGAGATACAGGATTTCACACAAGCTGAGCTAGCACTGTTAATGAAATGCATCAATGACCCTAATGCCATGTTTCTAACTGGTGACACTGCCCAGAGCATAATGAAAGGAGTTGCTTTTCGTTTTAGTGACCTGAAGTCACTGTTTCATTACGCAAGCAAGAACTCCATGAACAAGAAGCAGCGTGTAAGAAAACCAAAGAGGATATATCAGTTGTACCAGAACTACAGGTCCCATTCAGGTAGAGTAACAAATTTATTTATGAGCTGAACCTGTGCTCTTCAGATGTTGCTAACAATTTTCTACTGGCCAGTTCAAAGCATCTCTATGTGGCCTGTTTTTTTAAGAAATCGGATAGAGATCAGATGGGCAGCTTTTTCTGATATGTCAGTTCTGTGTTTTGTTATCTCCACTGAAAAAGCAAGAAGGAACGTTTTTAAAATTGTCATTTTTTGACGTTTGTTTTGTGAGAATGCTGCCAAGCCTTTGTAGCATGTTTTGTGATCCTAACAGGCCCAAGAACGAGGTCCACTCAAAACGGCAAAAACACGGAATGGACCTTACAGCTTCTGTCTTTGACAGAATGTTGTTGTCATGATATTGCTTGATTTCAAAATTCTTAAAAAAATCTTACAAAAATATGTTTGTGAGAGAGTTTGAGACAAGCTGAAGTTTGAAATCTGTATTCTGCTTTTTCAGGTATTCTCCGTTTAGCATCTGGAGTGGTAGATTTGCTCCAGCATTATTTTCCAGAATCTTTTGATCGGCTTCCTCAGGACCGTGGTCTCTTTGATGGACCAAAACCTATGGTCTTGGAGTCTTGTAGTGTTAGTGACCTAGCAATTCTGCTGAGGGGCAACAAAAGGAAAACACAACCCATTGAATTTGGAGCACATCAGGTTTGATTTTCTTAGGCTTTTTGTAGATTCTTCCAGATCTGTTTCTAAATAATAATTTTGTATTGACTGCCCACAACTTTCTTTTTTAAGCCCTCGTCTCACTAATAAATTATGTGTTTTAAACTTAGAAACCTTCATTGTGTTGGTTTCTGTTTCTTCTTAATACATCTGGCTGTTTCTGATCTTTTTTTTGCATCAGGTATTATCTGTCCTGTTCCTTTCTAACTCCAGGTTTTCTTACATCAGATCTAAAACTGTCTGTACATACCACGCATTTGTCAGTCTCTAGTGGCAGCTTTATGACCTTTTTTGTGGAGTGTGCTGAAATGTCTGTGTTAAAAGTTTTCTGGTTTTGAGAAGTCTCTTGCATTATCATGACATGTTGGCCGCCTTTCTCTATTCAACTGTTACCTTTTTTTTTGCTTCCTAATATGGCTTTTTTTTTACTGTGTTTTATGACAGGTGGTATTAGTGGCAAATGAAACTGCAAAGGAGAAGATACCCGAGGAACTTAGTTTGGCACTTGTACTGACAATTTATGAAGCAAAAGGCTTGGAATTTGATGATGTACTCCTTTACAACTTTTTCACAGATTCAGAGGTATTTAATTCTTAGCCATTTTCGGCATTTTTCCTGAAGTCAATTTTACAAGTGGTCTAGTTGGCATTGCAGCTGGAGAAGGATTCCCTGAGTTCTCTGAAGATGCGTAGTTTCATCACAGTAGAAAAGAGAGTTCATAGGTTTATGAATTGAGAGTGTCTTCCCTTAGTGCTGCATTTTCGTTCAGGTTGACTATTACAATTTAAGGGAGAGCCTTGAGGGGCACACAACATTTTGCACATGCACACACATGCACATTTCTGCTGCATACTAAGACTAGCTTACATCTTATCTCTCCTGGCTACTCCCAGTTCAGGTCAGCGCAGTTGATGGAGGGACACTGCATCACCCTCTCATATTCTTTACTGGAGTTCTGAGTCCTGAAAAAGCACTTTATATCCCCCTGCTTTGTATCACCACATAATTCTAAACCAATCATTTAGAATCAAATAGTGTGTATAAGGGTTTGGAGGCGTGGGGAGTAGTGTGCTCTGTAGCCATCCACAGCTTAGCTCTAGAAAACTCATTGTGGTCTAGCTCAGGAGTTGTCAGGAAACTTGGAAAGGTCTCACAGCCTACAATGGAGATCATTGTCGTAGAATGGCCTTAGAGAAGGAATTTCTTTCATGGAAATGTTGTGGTTTGTATTTTTTATGTACTTCTTTTGCTCCCGTTGGGGTTCTTTCAGGAGCTTAGACCCTGTCTCTTTAGGGTTTCTTGTAACTTCAGACCTGTAAACGAGGCTTCTTGCAGTGGGCTATCAACCACAGCAGCCTTGCTGTTGTTGCTGGAGCATCACAGAGCTCCTCCTGCCCCACCCATAGCCGGGCAAGTAAGCATGAACCTAGCTGAACATACCTGCAGACACTCGAGAGTGCCCATGACTGACATGCTCTGCAATTAAGTATTCAGTGTGAACAAATCTGTTGCAGATGCCGTCTGCCTCTAGCCCTCAAAACAGTGTCTCAAATGTGATTTTCAGCTGATGAAACCCACAAGAAAACTGAGGGCAGCTTACTAGTGACTCTTCATAGAGGTTAGTGAATGTTATGTGATGAGGGCTGAAGGAAGGATCTTGAGGTAAATGGCCTTTGACTTACTGAGGTTTGGGGGCAGTATAAATACTGGCTGTCATGGTAGATTTCTCAGTTTATTTGGTTTTGGTGATGCAAGTTGTACTCAGAAAAACAACAAGCCATTTATCAGAATTTAGCAGAATCAGTTTAACAGAGTTGAGTTCTCAGGCCTGGAGAAGTGTTTTCGTACAATTTTCCGTGTTCCTGTGAGTCATGAGTAATTGAGTTGATTTGAGCAGCTAAACAAGCAGGCAAGAAAGCAGCTCATCCTGAGGTTTTCTAATTAAGAAAAGTTGAATTTGTGAACTGTTGTAAACACGGCAATGTGGCTGTGTGCGCTTCTTAAAGTGTTGAGTTTTCTTTTTGTTTGTCTTGAAAATGAGAGTTAAGGAGAGCCTTGTTTCAGGAACCATATTTGAATGGAGAATCTGCAAGGCAAAACAGCCAAACCCCCAAAACCCAGCAAACTGTTGACCAAACTATACCATTAGCTGTTTGTCATGTTGCAGTCTGTGTCAGGCTCAGGAATGTTTTGGTTGACGATTTATTGTATTCTTAACTCCAAAATACATCATCATCAAAATGCATTTAGTAAGAAAGGTTTCCCACTTTTTTTCCCCATAGGGAGACAGTTAACCTATATTGGGTTACTCAGATCTCTGAAGTATGTAGAATGTAAAAACATTGTTTCAGCCTATGGCAACTATTTTTCATTTTTTGCCTGAAACTTAGTACTATTTAATCAGATTTCAATTAAATACCAAGAAGAGGAAAAATGAACATACCTTAGTATATACTTAGGATTTTAAGGTTTGATTTTTTACAATTTTAAGTTTTCAACTTTAAGCTCTGTAAGGGATTGAGAACCTGCAGACTGGTGTGATCAGGAGCTAGCATTTGTTACATGGCAGGAGGCTGCACAACACTGATCTGCCACCTCATTTAACTTATAGTTTAAGCATATCTGTGCGTATTTATAGACATTTCTCACATATCCCTGTGTTGGAGTCCAATATTCTCTGACCATGATTTTTTACATTTTCCCTATGAGTGTTTTTTTTTTTTGCTTATCTCTGAGTGTTCTTCCAAGAGGATATGTTGGCAGGTGCCATTCTACCTCTGGCTGAGACTGAGGCTGAAAAAGGCTGGAAAAGAACTCTCTAACACTCCTTTTTGATTATTGGAAAGAAAACATTCCTTTATTGTGTGCACCTGAGTGTGCAGAAAATCCATTTCAAATTGCAGACACAGAAATTCACAGGTTACATACTTCTATACTGTAGTTTCTAGACATTGTGTCATTGTTATATTCACTTTTTAAGTCCATTCCACACATCACTCCCCACCCAGACACGCCTCTAGAGTCAGAGCCGGATGTCTCTGGACAGCCCCCTTTTCTGGCACAAAATCAGCCTCCTGGAATGATTTCAAGGTTCAGAACTGGTCTGGACCAGGTCATTAGTGATGTTTTCCTTTTCCTTCTTCTTTATCAGTGTCTTTCTCAAAGTAGGAGAGGCTTTCTTCTTTATTGAACTTTCTGCCTGTTAAAAACTTAACAAAGAATGATAAACACCTGGGAAGTGCACAGAAACTGTCTAAAAGAAAAGAGAAAATTTTCCTTAAGGCTGCAAAATCAGCATTAGCAATTAATAGTGTTGCACAGTAAGTTTAATACATTCATTGCATAAGTAACCATCCCTTAAGGGTGAGAATATATGCCTGCATGGGATATATTGGATGGATTCACTTTCATGGCTCCAACCTCTTTATTTTGTCAATGGGCTTTACCTTAACATGCTTTACCAAAGCACCGTTGATGACCTGTATGCCAAAGCTGATGTCCTAAATTTTCCTCTTGTTGATCCACTGCCTTTTTCTGCCAAGGCAAATGATCTGGTATCAGTTCAGAGCATTGCCTTATTAGTGCACTAGAAAAAGAATGGCAGCCACTTGCCTCTGTCTGCATCCTTCTTGCCCCAGCTGGAGCAAGGTCTCATGGGTGCTACAGTGGTGAGGAGGTTAGTGAGTTGTGGGCCAGCTGGTCTGCAACTCACTGAGCTTATCAGTCTTGTAGGATCAAGGAGAATTAGTTGCTGCCTATCCCAACCTGCAAGTCTCGATCTCTCCAACATGTCTTAGGTAGTAGATTTTAGCATGACAATTTGTAGCTTGTTGGTGTTATTCCCAACACCATTTTACCATTCACCTTGCCCCAAGCTGGCAGGGTCTGCCTGGCCCAGTAATCCGCACACCCCCCACTCAGTGACTTTGCCTGTTGTGATATTGGGGTTTGTAGGGAAATCCTTATCCCCAGGACTAAAACTTGAGTCTCATCTGTGGTGAGGATACTTGATTTTCTCCAGAGATGGGCCATCCATTGTAGGGGTGTTTAGCTGAAAATGTAAAGTCCACCCAAAGAGGTTTTCATGTTTAATATCAAATGTTACTTGTTACATTGAACATCACATTTGATTTGGATTTTAAGAGTGATACAGCAGTATCCTGAAATCCTAAGGCAAGCATAATAAAACCATGGCAATATACATCAGAATCATAATACAAACATGATTGTCTTTAGTGGTCCCTATATGTATATATATATATATGTGTGTGTGTGTATTCCCATTAGCTTCGCCATCATGATGCTGTCCATTCCCAGTCCTTGGGGAAAAAATATGTAGCTTGAAGCTGGCTCAAGGCAATTGCACTCTTCCAGGTTTATTTTGTTTGTGCTCGGTTGTTACATACTATTGAGCTGAGGCATGTTTTCACTTTGGTCTGGGAAGTTCAGGAAGATGTTACTCTCTACTAGCTATTTTAGGGAAAGTTGTTTATATGCCTTGATGATCACCTGGTCCAGACAAGTATCTCAGACAAAGGTGTGTTGAGATGAAGCTCAGCTTTCTTGATGAAAATTGGCGATTATTCTTTACATTCTTCCTCGAGATAATTTTTTTCCTCCACTCATCTCCTCTGAGCTTTCTTCAGTTGTAGGGATGGATTGGTCACAACATACAACCTTATCTTCTGCATATGTGGGCAGTAGTGGTTATTGCATACAAGTAAACCTCATTCTCTTGATATTTTAGGCTAGCAAAGAATGGAAGATAATTTCTTCCTATAATCCTGATTCAGATGAGCAAGTGGGAAGCAACTTGCTACTTGAAGTACCGTTAGAGGATGCTACCAGCATGCAGAAGAGAACTCCTTTTAATGTAGAAATGTACAAGGTGAGTTTTTTGTAACATTGGGAATAGGAAGGACAAATTAAATTCTTAAATCTTAGAAGTAGGAAATTTCTTAAATGCTTTCATCCTGTACTTCCATGTTTATCAAGGTTGTTCATATTTGTATAATACAATATATTACTGATTTTAAAAGATAAGAGGGTTTTTTTGCAAATATAATTTGATAAGAAAACCTGTGTCATAGAATTCTAAGTATGTTTACAGAAAACTGGTTAAAGCAAATAGACTTGTCAATATTTATTATTACTATACCCTGGTTTCTGGTTCTTGGCACTACCTTGAAATTAAGGAAGCTTCTTAAAATCTAGTGATTCAGATATTTTCAAGATTGTATGGTGCAGCTTCTAGACTTGTAGCAGTAGTTGCTTGCAAGTTAGCTGGACAATGGCTTATATAATTGAAAAATCCCATATTTAATACTTAGACTTGCTTACTTAAAGACACTTTCTTATTTGTTACTTATTCTGTATAGATTTTCTGTTTTCTGATAACTGCAAAGTATGTTTCTTTCTAACAATTTAGCTCATCTGGCAATTCATTTATTTTTACTTTTTTGTTCAATTTCAGATGCTGAATGGAGAACTTAAGCAATTGTATACAGCCATTACAAGAGCCAGAGTCAATCTTTGGATCTTTGATGAAGATTGTGATAAACGGGCTCCAGCTTTTAAGTATTTCATCAAAAGAAAATTTGTTAAGGTTGTC
The DNA here is from genome assembly GCA_013399895.1 of Serilophus lunatus. Classification (NCBI taxonomy): domain Eukaryota; kingdom Metazoa; phylum Chordata; class Aves; order Passeriformes; family Eurylaimidae; genus Serilophus; species Serilophus lunatus. The sequence goes on from VXBA01006024.1 coordinate 308,656, forward strand.
AAAACAGATGAAAAGAAAGGTAAAGTTATCCCAAAACTTTCTGAAAAGATTGTCAAACAGGACAGCCTACTCATGCTTTCTTGCTTTTAGGCTGTATGATATAGAAGGTTAAACTCCTTGGTCCTTCCAACAGTAGGCACTGATAACTGCACTTGCAAATTTTGGCTAATTTTAGTGAGTCTTAATTATTTTGTCTCTAAAATCAGTTGCATATGTTAAAGTGTAACTTCATTGCTAATTCATGAGTGTAAGTTTTCTTGCTGTCAGAGACAATCAGATCTAGTAGCTAGTTTATTGAGTTCTAACTAGTACATTCAGATATAGAAAATATTCATTAAGCACAGATAGATTGGTGGTCAATACCCTATTTTTTTACTACGCTTAAATTTAGTATGAGTTACAACAAATATCACTTAAGCTTGCTATACATATCGTAAATGTTACACACATACAGAAATGTCATTTACCAACCCATTGATGCCTGGCGTCAGGTAAGGGATCTGTCAGCCTTGATGAGTAACCTTGAGAGGCTTTCCTACTGAAAGAGAGATTGCTTCCACTCAGCCAGCTGCTGTGGAGGGAGAGCTCAACAGACTGTAATGGCTGCAAATATTTATAGCTTTAAGATGTTTAAGTGATCAATTTGTAGTCAGATTTTTGTGCTGTGTTAATGCAGTTTCAGCCACTTACCAGCCCAGTCTCCAGGCAAATTGTAGGGTTTTTTTGGTAGTGTGTTCTCACTGATAGTCTCACACAACAGGATTGACTCATTAATTCATAATTAATTCATAATTGCCATTACTAGTGTGAGCACAGATCATAGAACTTGGAACATTATGAGAAGTTAATGCTTAGTTTTGGTACATAAAAAATGGTTTCTGTGGTTTATCTATTTTGACATAAAATTATTACCCCTGCCCTTCTAGACTTAGATGACAGCATGTTTGCTAAAACTTCAACTCCAGAAGAATGGATTGCACAGGGAGACTACTATGCTAAACACCAGTTCTGGGAGGTAGGAACATATATTTATTGGAAATAAGGATTCTTGTTTATTCTGAAACCTTGGGTTTTTTCTTTGTATCTATAAAATCATCTATAAATCTTTAATGTTCTATAGCAGTCTGTCTTAGCTTGTGGTTTGTAGTTTTGTAGGTGACTACAGACTACTTGACTTACAAGAAGCAAGCAGGGAGAACAAGCCTATTGTTTGTAATCTTAAATTCACTGCTCAGAAGTTTGCAGTCCAATGAAGAAAAAGCATTTTAATACACACAAATGAAACACAGTTGGAAAAAAATAATTATTAGCAACAGCTGGAATTGACCAAAATCTTGTGAATCTATACCATGTTCTTGACAATATCATTGCAAATGCTGTAGGAGAGGGGTAGGATTTCTTGGAAGTATACTCATTTGGGCAGTAAAACAATGATTTCATTCCCTTCTTTTTTAAAGAACATGGAGATTTTACAGTTTTTTGTTTCCTAAATTGATAGCTAATTCAATCCAGATATGGGATGTCAGTTAATGGGATAGAAACGAAACACAGCCAGGATGACAATACCAATGTATTATTCTAAAAGGAGGTAAAGGATATCTGTAGGTCAGCCGCCTTTGTCTTTATGGATGACTTTCACTTCCCAGACATCACCTGGGAATATCATACAGAGGAGACAAACAGGTCCAGGAAATTTCTGGAGAATGTTGCAGGTACTAGGGGAGCCAACTAGAAAAGGTGCCCTCTTACGTTTGCTATTTGTAAACAGAGAGGGATTTGTGAGTAGAGTGGTGACTTGTGTCTGTCATAGTCGCAGTAACTTGAGTTTCAAATTGCTGGCTATAACAGAAAACCAGCCAGCAAAGCTTTGACCCTGGGTGTGAGGAAAGCAGACCTTGGGCTGCTGAAGGAGCTAATTAGTAAGGTTCCTTGAGATTTCATTTTTGAAGATTTTGGGGTCCATGAGTGCTAGGCACTTCTTAAGAGCCATCTCTAAAGAAGGAGCGTGCAACTCCAAAGCATCAAAAGTCAGGCAAGTGGGACAGGGTCTGGCTCAGAGGAAAAGGAATCTTCTTTTAGAACTTAGGCAAAAAGGGGAATTATATGGGCATTGGAACCAAGGGGAAGCAACACAGGAGGACAACAGAGATGCTGTTTGTCACTGTAGGGAGAAAATTTGTGTGGTCAAAGCTCAGTTACAGTTCAAGCTGTCCAATATCTCTTACAGTAAGGTCACCCAACTAGCTGACCAAGAGAAGCCTGTAGACATGCTATATTTAGGGTTCAACAGAGATTTTAATAGTGTCTCTCATAGTATCTTTCTGGATTAAGTGTCAAGCTCACAGCTAGGTAAGTCCATAATACATTGGATGAGAAGTTGGCTGACAAGTGAGACTCGAATAATTACAGTGAATGGGGTTATATCAAGCTGGCGGCCACTCACTAGTTGGGTTCCACAATATTCAGTTTAAGGGCCAGTGCTCTGTAATGTTTTTATAAATGATTTGGACACAAGAATTGAATGTTCATTATGTTTGCCAATGATACTGAACTAGGGGGATACTAAATTGGGAGAAGCTTTTGACTCTCTTGAAGATGGAGAGGCCCAGCAGAGAGACCTCAATAAGTTAGAAGGGTGGGCAGTCACCAACTGTAGGAAGTTTAACAAGGGCAAGTACCAAATTCTGCACCTGGGACAGGGAAACCCTGGTTGTGTGTATAGATTGGGGAATGAGAGGGTAGAGAGCAGAGCTGCAGAAAGGAACTTGGGGGTCCAGGTCATTGGCAAGTTTAATATGAGTCAGCAGTGCCCTGGCAGCCAGGAAGGCCAACTGTGTCCTGGGGGGCATCAGGCAAAGCATTGCCAGCTGGTCGAGGGAAGGGATTGTCCCACTCTGCTCTGCAGTGGTGCAGCCTCACCTTGAATATTGTGTGCAGTTTTGGGCACCACAATATAACAAAGACATTAAGCTATTAGAGAGCGGCCAGGGGAGGGCAATGAAGATGGTGAAGGGCCTTGAGGGGAAGCCATATGAGGAGTAGCTGAGTTGGTATGTTCACCCTGGAGAAGATGAGACTGAGGGAAGACCTCGTTGCAGCCTACAAATTCCTTGTGAGGGGAAGTGAAGGGACAATCTTTTCACTCTTATGACCAGTGACAGGAGTTGAGGAATTGGCCTGAAGCTGAGTTAGGGGAGAATTAGGTTAAATATCAGGAAAAGGTTTTTCACCTGGTGAGTGGCTGAGCAGTGGAACAGGCTCCCCAGGGAAGTGGTCACAGCATCAAGCCTGTCTGACTTCAGGAAGCATTTGGACAATACTTTCAGGCACATGGTGTAACTCTTGGAGATGGTCCTGCATGGAGCCAGGGGTTGGACTTGATGATCCTGATGGATCCTTTCCAACTCAGCATATTCCATGATTCTAGGAATAGGAGGATCTGTGAATTCCCTCAAGGACAGGAAGTAATGTAGTAAGTTGATCCTTATGAGTCCCTTTCAACTTGAGATATTCTGTAATAATTATGAAATAAAATTTTGGATTTTTTTTTTTTTTTTAATTTTTTGTTTTATCATGGCACAAGGAAAGCTTTTGTGTTTTGCTGGTAGCAATATATAATTTTTTGAAAGGAAAATAGATATTTATAACAAGGCAAAAATCAAAATAATCAGCTGCCTAATCTCTATATCAGCTGATATAGAGAAGTCTTTATCTCCCCTTGAAAATAAAAGGCAATTCCCTAAATGGACAGAAAAGAGTTTAGATAAAAAGTCCCACACAGCTAAAAGAAATTTGTCATGTAATCTGAAATATATTATTTACCATCTGTTTTCTTTATAACATTTATACAATTGTACAATTTCCAAACAGAAGCAAATACTAAATTAATGGATAGAATAAAGAATAATCAGGGTAATAACAAAGTAGATCTTGCTAGGACCATGGAGACTTCTGGTGTTTCTGTTTAGCTTATCAAAGAAAGGGTCTGGTATGATAAAAGCATGTACCACACTTTTCAATTTCACTTTGCACGCATTGATTTTCCTCACTTTTATTAATATATGTTGTAGATGCCTGGTGATTTGCCAGTTAATGGTTTAGGCTATCATTCAAATTGCATGTGCTATTTGTTCTATCAGCCTACCAAAAATTTTTCTTTCGCTACTTCCATGTAAAACATTGTAATTAGTAATTTTGATAGTCACTTGTGGACTAACTTTAAAGCTTTTCTTCTTGTCCTAAAAATATATTGCAATGTTTTACCTTTTCCTTTTTCGAGGCACTCTGCCAGTCTTTCTGCTTTCCATTACAGTGACTGTAAAATTAAGTATTGCCTTTATGTGATAAGCCATGGGCTGAACGCACATCTGTGAATGCTGTGTATGATTTCACTCCAGGTGGCAGCCAAATGTTACCAAAAGGGTGGAGCAGCTGAGAAGTCAAAACTGGCCCTGGCACACGATGCTGTCCTCAAACTGCATGCAAAGAAAAGCAGCCCTAGGTAAGTGTCAATACAAATGAGGGAGTGTGGTGCCAGACCTCACTGGAGTATGAAGTAGGGGAGGTTCACACCCCAGTTGTAAGACTAGACTGGGAACATTGGAGAACAAGGCAAAGTATCTTCACATGTTTGTGGGTGGCAAAAGAAATTTAAGAAACGGGAGAGTGTTGCACAACAGGATCAAGGGTACTACTCCCTTTGGGTGGGGAGTAGAGGAAGAGCGGTATACCATAGGCTGTCCAAATGAAATGTAGTCCTTGAAAGGGCTTACTGGTCAGGTGCGAAAAACAATAGCATTTGCATTACCTCAAGTGGCTTTACATTCTTAGATAAAAGTAGAAAAGCATATACCATCAGCAGTGCTCAACTTCAGTTAATCCCACTGCATATTCATTTAACAAAGAAGAGGAATGGTGTTGTACATTGGGAAAGAAAAGCTGCTAGCAAAAAGTGAGCTTTGGGGTAAAATTAGTGTTAGAATCAATTTAGTCTAAAACAGCAGAACTAAAACTGAATCAACGGACAGTTTTAAAGCAACAGATTCCAAAATGAATCATTTAGTTCATGCTGTCAGCTGAGTAAAATAGCAGAAGGGTGATAGGGAGAGAGTTTGCAGTTTCCTGAAGAGGCTGGGAAACTATTTGGGACTTCTCTCAAATAAGACAATAAAAAACTTAATGGGGAGAGCCCTAGACCTAAGTGAATTAATTCCTGCTCCTGCTGGGGAGGGCTGGAAACTAGCAGTGATAGCAGAGTGGGTAAGGAATGACTAGATCAGGGGAAGCTAGCACAGAAAGGAGAAGAGAGAAGGTCTAGAGAAATGTTATTACTGGAGTTAATCAAGGTTTTTTCTTCTGTAATTACCTGCTTTATATTAGTGGCCCCGGTTAGAAGTATAAGGGTGCTCATAAAATTTAGTGATCATAGAGAAATTGTTGATAGGACTGATAAAACTTTTTTTAAGTTCACTGTGTGCTGGGGTGCTTGTCAACTGCATAAAGTTTGAGGAGAAGGAATTTGGTATATTAGAATATGCTAAGTTGACGGAACTTATGTAATAATGAAACTGTCAAAGTGGCATTTGCTTTGTGTAGAGGTATTAATGCTGATGTAAAAAGCTCAAGTAAGATTCCTATGTGCTCTATAATACGAAATGCTCTGTACAGTTCTGATTCTCCAGGCTTGAGAACCATGAATTCAATCTAGATCATTTGCATGCAGTGGTACCAGAAAGGCTGAGATTGTTTGGTTATACAAAACGAAGTCTGAGAACACATTTTATTTTTGTCTTTGACACTGGGGCTAAGCAGCAGAAAGGAAGGAACAAGTTAGACTAGAAAGGAGAAGTGGTGCAAAACCACAGTACTACAGTTTAGTTAAAAAGCCACAAAAATGTTTTTACTGACAGAGCAATCAGATTCTGGAACAGGCTTCTGGACAGAGCAGTGTCAGTCTAAAACATAACTAATTGTAAGGAAATACCTCATCAGGTTATGTAGGAAGAAGAACCTGTGATGGTTGGATTGGATTCAGTGACAAATCACATGATCTTAAACTTAATTTGGATGTAAGCAGTAATTTTCTCTTACTTTATACAGGGAAAAACAGATGGAATATATGGCATTGGCTAAAACTTACTTGGAATGCGGAGAACCAAAGCTATCACTAAAATGTCTGTTTCAATCGAAGGAGTTCCGGCTTTGTGCAGAACTATGTAAAAAGTTAGGAAAGGTATTAAATCATTTAAACTATCCTCACCTTATTACTTCCCTTTCCCAACAGCTTTTTTTTTCTTCTCTCATATTGCTCATAAAGTAATAGCTGAACTAAATGAGCTCTTTAAGCTGTGCTGTTCAAAAGGAAGCATTTGTCAGAGAATAGGCAGAAGAGAAATGAAGAGAAGAATGATGCAATTATGCAGGCTAGGTTTATTTTTTTAGCTTTCCTCAAGTGTCATCATCAGTCATTTGCAGTCAAAAGTTAGTTAATGAGTGATTTCATGAAATTTAAGCTTTTACTTCATTCAATACTTTGATGATACTGAAACTCCACTGATAACAACCATCTAAATGGAGCCTTGAAGCTTGCAAGGGTTAGTGTGCTAACAATATGAAATGTTTTTTATTTGCAGGATATTTCCACTAAAAGAATGTAATTGTTCCCAAATATTTGAAGTTTAAGATACAAAATTAGGATTCTTATTCTGCATCCATAACCCTTAATTTAATCCTGCTGATTCTGAGAAATTTGTAAGTCAACAGAAGTGTGTGTTGTTTTCTAACAACATGCAGAGTTGGGTGGATAAAAAGTAGTTTAAAAATCCTGTATGATGCTTTTCATTTTACCTTCCAGTTTTTCAGACACAAATATTTTGATTTTTAATCTGGTCAGTTTTAATGATGTTTAATATGTATTTTATTACATTCAGATATTTTAATTACATTTTATTAAAGTGGACTTTCGTATGAGACACCTACATAACTGCTGGAATAACTGCTTGGAGCACTTTAGTTTCATTACTGACTTCTGCATTGCAGATGAAAGATGCTGCAGTTTACTATCAGAAAAGCCAGTGCTACAAAGAAGCATCTGAATGTTATGAACAAATTGAGGAGTTTGATCTAGCCATTAAAATGTATTGTCAGGAAGAACTCTATGAAGAAGCAGCAAAGGCAGTTGAAAGGTATGTCTTCCAAGGTGGTATTAGAATATAATTCTCTTTTCTCTTTCCAAATTCAACATTCTACAGCTGGCTCACCGAAAAATTTTCACATGGCATTTGGCTGGTGGCCATGTTATAGGAAGTTAAATTAACTTTGTCAGAATTCTTACTCAGGTAATGATGACATGGTGAAAGTATTCTGAATTCACAACTGTAGCCGTGACTCGCTTCATTTCTCTGGAAATTTTTCCTAGTCTATAGTACTAGTCATACAAGTTCTCATTCAGCCAGTTCTCTGAATTATGCTCTTAAGGAAAATATGACAAATAATTTTACAGAAATATTAAATACTTCTCTTTTAAAACTTAAATAGGGACCTCATTAGCACATTCTTGCGCAAATGATTAATTTATTGGTCACGCTTTTCATTACCCCTGAATCAACTGAAGATTTTTAAAGACTATGTAAACCAATTAAAATTCTAGCAAGGCTTACAGTTACACACCTTCACTGAAATCCTTTGTGATGTATCTTTAGTAATGGTTACTGTTTTCTTGAATGATTAAAGCTTATTTAATATATAAAGATTGTTTGATCAAAAAGTTCAAGCATTAAAATCACCTTATCAAGTAGCAAATTTTTAACTCAGCCTTCCCAGATCATTCATGCAAATCTGTCAATATAGTTACAAAAAATCTGCACTCCCACATTTATCATAAAAAAAGATGACAACGAAAGGCTAATGATAATTTACTCACACAACAGGAAAAACTGATTCATTCTCAGCATGCAGATGAGAATACTTTTGAAAAAGTATTTTGGCTTAATAACTTTACATCAGCCAATAGTAATTAATAACTGAATATTTTAAAGTGCATGCTGTGAAAGATGCAACCAGGTTCTTTGCTCAGGCCCTCAATAAACAGCAAAGTATATGCAGATACATATGACAGACTTGAAAGAGTTCTCTAAACTGACCCATTTATGTAAATTTTAGAGAATGTTTTCTATACTGACATCTGGAGAATTTATTGAAATTCGTAGTTATTTAATTCTGGCTTCTGTGTTGAGGCTTACTTTTAGAGAGGATTAACACTGATAAAATGTGATTAAAATAATTTTTACATTGATTTGACAGTGTGGAGAATGCTTCACGAATGCTGTAAACCTTGTAATCTTGTTTGTACCAAAAGTTTTAGTGATCTTGCTTCAGACAGCCTTATGTTGTCATTAATTTCTTTCTGTAGATCTTTTAAGACGATGTGATTGTTTTTTCTCATGACAGCCATATCATGTGAAATAATTGACTTTTTTGAAGGAAGGGTTTCTAGGGCCAGCTAACTGCGTAATGCTTTAGGGTTTTTTTTAAAAATGCAGTGGGGTTTTTGGTCTGTATTAGTCATCTGTGGTAGTAAATTAATGTATCTATTGTTTCAGGTATGAAGAGATATTGAATACAAAAGGACAAATGGCTTCCAAACTGTCATGTACAGCAAATCAGTTGTATTTGGAAGCAGCTGCAAAGTACCTGAGTATGAACAGGACTGAAGAAATGATGCAAGTCCTCTCAAAACTTGATGTAGAGGATCAGCTTGAGTTTCTGAAGTCTCGTGGATGCTTGCACCAAACAGCAGACTTATTGAAAAAGAAAGGTCGAGAGGAGGAAGCTGCAAAGTTAATGAAACAACATGGGTTTGCTCTGGAAGCAGCCAACCTTACAGCTGTAAAAGAGTTTCGTGCATCATGTTTGCTTGCTGCGGCACGTGCCAGTGTGACTCGCCGTTCAGAATCGGACCTGGTGCACGTGGAGGTCATCCTAAAAGAAGCCCTTGAACTTTGTGAGCAAACTGGGCACAAGTCTGGCATTGCTGAGGCTGTGTTTTTGCAGGGAGCTCTGAAGGGAGACTTCACAAAGCTGAGGAACGCGTTCTGTCAGTTCCTATCTCTAAATCATTCTGCTGGTGCAGTGGAAGCTCTCTTTGCATTATCCCGCTGCAGTGCTCCTAGCCCGAACATTCTCTTCATGGCAACAAGTGGCTTAGTGGCTCTTCTGAGACTGGTTAGGAGTTTGAAGAAAGCAGCCACCAATGCGGAAAAAGATATGGTGAAGTTATGCTTTGCCTATTTTGGGATTGTCCCAACAGGTGACAGTTGCCAAGTGTCTCAAAGTGAAGCTGAACCCATTCTGAAGTTTTTGTCGGACAGGTCAACTCTGAAAGAGAAGAAGACAAAAGGTGATTTCTCAGTAAGCACAGAGGAGGTAAAATCAGCTTTGAAGCAGCACTTGTTGAGCAGATTGTGCTCTATCACCTTTGAGTTATGGAACAAGGATTACCCTGATATTTGTATGAAATTCATTGCTGGCTTGAAATGTGAAGATAAAACCTGTGAGAATTACCATGAGCCCTTGTTGCGCCATGAAGCTAAGACAATATTTCAGTGTAAAATGCATCTTGTTGCAATAGATGGACTGTTGTTAGAAGCCACATGCACTTTCCCTAAAGAGATGCTGAATCAGTGCAAAAGCTTTCATGACATTTTGACTTCTGACAAATATGCGTCATGTAAAGCGCTTCTAGAAATGTTTTTCCCTGATCATTTTCATTTGAGAATACTATCTGAGAACCCAAAGGCATGCAAAGAAATACTACAATTCAGTAGCATTATTTCCAAACCCTGTAGAGCGATGTTGAAGGAGTACATCACATTTAAGTTTAATAATGAAGACACTGCAGCCAGAAGAGAATCAACTGACTTGTGGCTAAGTGCCATGAAAGTTTTTATCTTATCTTCAGGATATCCTGAAGAATTTGAGAAACTTCTTCTTAAGGAAGAGGATGATTATAACAAGGAGCTAAACTTTGCTTTGGCAAAGGCAAAAGGTTCCCCAAAGGGTAAAGGCCCAGGAGGAAAGACCAAAGGAGTAGAGGGCAGACATGGTATGTTGCTACCTGACAAAAATGCTGAAAATGCAGGAAGAACACACTTATGTTTCATTCGACTTCTTGAAAATTCACTTGAGCAATTCTATGTTCATAAGAACCCAGAAAACTGTAAAAGATTTTTTTTCCGTTTTATGAATGTCCTGATCAAGAAGTGCACAAGATACCTGATTCCAAGCATAGGAAATACGGTCATGTTGTTGGAATTCCAGTATATTCTCTGTTGTGCTGTCCTGATGCGTCTCTCCAAGAACACTATTCTGTGCCTTCCAAAGAGTTACATTGCTCTCCTTCATTACTGGGAGTTTTTGTTCAGAAGCAAGGACCATAACAAAGAACTTAAAGACACATTTTCTATTATACAGGAGTATAGACCAAAGGATACATATGTAGCTGTACAGAATTTCCGGTTTCATCTCTGTTATCTATCAGAAGTTCTGTGTGGTGTTCATGGAAGGTTCAATGTCCTTCTGGATGCATTCAGTGATCCCGACTGCATAACTTCAGGGGAGGCTGAGCGGACTGTAGTGCTGTGCTTAGTAATGTTACTGAATGCTGACCAGGTGCAGAGTTCTAGACATAGATCCCATTTATGCCACCACTTTCCTGAAATCAAGGCGATGCTGAAATCAATGAGAAATAACAGTCCCTCTAAAGTACCCAAAAGATTGCTGAGGATTGTTGAACAAGTGAGTGATGCTACGCATGTAAGAGAAATTGCTGCATGCCTGCAACAGTTGCTGATAGACCGAGATGCAGAGTACCTGGTTGACTGCCGCTGGAAGTGGGATACTGCCTACGCTCAGGGGCATCCAACCATACGGGGCATCCTGTATGAACACATAAACCTTGACAGGTTTATGACCTCTTTGGATAAAGCAGAATATGCTGATGAGCTAGAAAAGGAACTTGAAAGGGTTCATTGCTTAGAGGACCAAAAGGATCCCCTGGAAGTCATTGCACTCAGCAAGCAACGGAAGCAGGAGCAGAAAGCATCTGCTCAACGCCACCTGTATCGTGTATTCCATTTTGTTTCCCTATACATGAAGTGGAAAAGGAAGGCCTGCTTCAGAGCTCACCCTATTGCAATGAAAGAAGAGGAATTTTTGTCAGGGATATTCAAAAAAGCAGATATTGACCAAACCCAGTGTGACCTCTGTGGAGTCAGATTTATCCAGAGCTCTGAGAACTATTTCAGCCGGTCAGAAAACATGGAGGCAGACACTGCTGAACCTCTGACACCAACAGAGAACAATGGAGAAGAAAAGTTGCATGCAGAAGGAGATACAATTTCTGTGGCCAGTGAGGCCTACATAGAGCACAGAGACACAGATGAACACACAAATAATAATGCTGCATACAGATACTACGCTGAGTTTTTCAGAAGAAAGATAGATCCAATAATATATGATGGACTGGAAGTAGTGGAGGCCATTACAGAAAAGAATTATAACCGAGGTCATTTAGCATATAAAGAAGGTTCCAACTTATGCCAGAGAAAAATCAAAGAGAACATTAAGAAAATTTCAGATGCAGTAGAGGAAATCTATGAGAGAAAAGCCTGGGCTAAAGGTAGGACCTTTTCATTTTTCTTTAAACAATTTGTCATTTTTGGCCAAACCTCTAGACCTGACAAAGCTCCATTTGAAAATGCTAACGTGGTCAAAAGAAAGGTATTTCCAGGTATTTCAGGTAGGTGAAAAATAGAAGAACTGAATACTGGAAATATTGAAAAATACGCTCTAACCTCTTACAAACACTATACATCAGATAGTACAGGTAAAGTAAATAGTAGTGAATTTTTATAGATATGCATTTTAAGTACATGATCAGACGTGCTGTGTTGTCTAAACTTAGTCAGTTTTGCAGCAGCCTGTTATATTAGAAAAGGTCGTCCGTGAATTTTTCTGTTGTTTCTACTGTTTCCTACTTAATTCTGCCAGCCATAGTAATTTGGATATGCAGAGGCAGAGTGTTAAGAGTACATGGAATCTTTGATTAAGGATATCTCTGACTAGTCTGCCCGTGAACTTGTAATTTTACTAGAGATGAACAAAAGTGGCTGCTTAACTATAAATCTATGGCCTGTCAGGTACTCAAAGGCAATCCTGGCATTATAAATTTCAGTAAATTATGGTACTTCAGGTGCGTATTTTGATATTAGATTCCTCCCTTCCCCCCCCCCCCACCATATGCTTAAAGCATTATTCTATGCTGATTTTTGCAAGCAAAATTGAAGTACTGAATGAGTGGCCTAGGAGCAAAATTGTTTGGTGTACTTGCTTTGGGAAAGTGACTACTTAAATCATAACATTGTTACTGGCTTCATTTGTAGAAATTCACCAGTCCTGTCAAGTTGTCATTTTGCCTGTGATGTCTGACAGTAGCGGAAGTACCATAGTATTTGATATGTTCATCAGCTCTGATCAGAGAAATATGTTAAATTTGTAACTAAATGTTAGGTTGTGGTCTTCATGTATAGGCTTTATCTTTACTTCTAATGGAAAACTTTTACATATGGATGAAGTCCATGAAGGTTTTCTTATTATTTAGTTGGCTTTATGCTCAGTGAACCGTGATAGCAGTGAATAAGAATAGATGTAGTAGGCTTCATTAGCTAATAGCTGATTTTGTTATTACAATTGCTTAATGAATGTTACATTGTTCTTCCACTCAGTGAAAATATATGTACAGAAATTGTTTGTCTTTGACATTACTTTTCTCTCACTTTATAATTTTTCAGGTCTTTAATGGTGCAGTTAAGCAAAGCAATATCTCAGGTCCATGTTTTACTATGACTTGTATAATTTCAGAGGGATAATGAAAGCCAGGAACTTGAATACCCAAAAAAAAAGTAGAATGTTTTCAGGATTCAGGTGCAACTCAAAAGGAACAGCACAAGGATGTAGAGCTTCTCCTCTGATAGTACTAGTAATGTTGGTTGGAATGGGGAATAATACATACATAGTCTTCATCCTCTTTAGTGAATGATCCTCTCCATGTGAGATCACTGGTGACTGCAACTTCTGGCTTTGCAGCATCTTCACACAGCACAGCTCTGTGTAACTTCATTTTGTGCTCGGCTTTTAGCTGCCTTGGTGTTCTTACAGAATGTTGTGTTCCATTTCAGCTGAAGAAATAATAACAGCACATGCCAACAAATTGGTTGTCACCATTGATGATGCTCGTGAGTGGCTGAAGAAAATGGATTCCCATAGCATAAAGGAAGAAGGTATGTTTTTGAATTGCAGCTTTCTCTTCCACTTAAGGACACTGCTTAGTAATGGTCTCTTAGCATTCACTTTAGTCTCTCAGTCAGCAGTATTATAGATATTCAGTTGCCCTCTGGGTAGCAAGAGCTGGGCACTTCACAGGGGCACTCTGGAAAACATGAGTTAACCACACTTCCCTCCGTAGCTCTTTAAAACAGAGCATGAGCCTTGCAGCTGTCACAGGGTGGCCAGAATGGAGCAAGCCTCCTCACTGGCCCTCAGTGTACCCCAGCCTGCATAGAGCATGCATGCATTTGTGCACACAGGCACATACAGCTGCACACCTAACTGTGGTTCAAGTGCAGTCTTCAGGGTAAAAACTTCAGCAGCAGTGACAGAAAACAACCTGTCTTCATCTTCACCAGCAAGACAGTGCCATTTCTTAACTCTGATGCAGCAGTGCCTTAATGGGCAGTGTGGATACAAATTCTTTGAAACCAGCTTCCTAGCAAAACTAGTTCTTAGTTTGCTTTGAAGAGTTCTGTGGAAAAAATATTATATGTAGTTTCACTTCCATTTCTCTTGGTTCATACTAAAAGTAACATACTCCGACACAGTCTATTGCATCACAGTCTTCTGAGGGCAAGTTTGACTTCATTGTGCCTGCCTAAATGTTCAGGTTTAAACATATATTTAGGTGATCAGACTTACAAATTGCACTATATGTAAAGCATTAAAATAGCTCTATTTTAGAAAATTTGGTTGTGATAAAGCCTTGTGTTACATCTTCCTATTCCAGGAAAAATACAAGTAGTAATAAAACTACCTCAAAAAAATCTCAAAAGCAATATTGTAGTCTGTCTTTGAAGTCAGTAAGCAAATATATTCTTTGCTGAAACTGGACCTTGAGAGAAGTGAGACAGACATCTTAAAAAAAATCAAGGGCAATAATAATAGAAACAGACTTTCAATGCGAAAAGTAATTACTTATGCAGGAAGCATCTTAGCAGTCCCTCCTTCCTTCAGAACTCTTAAGCACACATTGTCATAATAAGCTCAATACTTCTTAAACGTGATTATACACATATGAAGGTATATTGCTGACATATAAAATAGCAATGACATAGCTTGTCATACTATTAAGAGGAAAAGGTGCTGGGGTTTTCCATTGTGCATTAATATATTGTTTTTAATATAGGCTTTGTGCTTGATAAAGATTTGGAAAATGAAGTGGAAGACGAAAGCATGGATTTTGAAGAACTTTTCCATAAAAAACCTTCAAGAAAAAAAGGAAGATGTGGGAAATCATAATTCAAAAAATTATTCCAGATGGCTATTCTATCCTCTTAACAATCTGATTTTAGAATGAAAAAATGTAAAGAAGAATAGGGCAATGGGATCAGAAATAGGAGAAGTCTGAAGAAAAGCAGTGACTTATCCTGTGTTTTGGATTTTTTTTATCGCTTGTAATGAGTCAGAATACCTATGTTGTGATAATGTAATTGTTCAAACCTAAAACAGGACCAATTTCCTTTCAAACATATGTGATAGCTTAAAAGTGACAAAAAGCCAAAGAAGCAAGCAAGTAGAAAAAAAATTAATGTTTCTGACTTACCTCAGGGGTGTTTTTTCCACTTAGTCTCCTTTTTCTTCTTCCTTGTTAATTTGCATGATCATTCCTCTGAGCTGGAATACTCGGAAAAATAGAAGGATAGTTTCTCTGATTTTAAGAGTCTTGCTATGTTTAGAACTTTTTAAGTCTTCAAGTGAGATACTTATTTTTATAGACAACAGTAATCTCTGAACACATATTTCTGGCAGTGTACCCATTTCTGATCAAATGGGTATGAAAGTTAGGGATTGTCTGTTATTTGATAAAGTTTTGATATAAACTTTTACCTGTACCTATTGAAAAATAGATAATCTTACTTTAAAAAAATTACACATTTTAAGGGCTTTGTAAGGCTTAATTGATAGAAGGCTTTTTGTAATGTATAATAATGTTTTTATAAAACCTAAGATTTGTAAAATCACTTGATCTTGTCTTATTTTTTTGAATGGTTTCTGAGGGCCATATGTAAGTGACTGCATGAGGTTGATTTGTAAAATGGGTTCAGAGTATCGGTTCATGCTGATGATGTTTTGGGATTTCAGTCTGTCAGGCACACTGTACTGTGCTGGTTTTGGCTGGGATAGAGTTCATTTTCTGCTTAGTAGCTGGTACAGTGCTGTATATTTGAATTTAGGATGAGAATAATGTTGATTAATGTTGTTGCTGAGCTGTGCTTACCCTAAGTCAAGGACTTTGAATTCAGTGTCTCATGCTCTGCCAGAGAGCAGGTGCGCAAGATGGTGGAAGGGAGCATGGCCAGTACAGGTGATCTGAACTGACCAAAGGAATATTCCATAGCATAAAACATAATGTTCAGTATATAAACTGGGAGGAGTTGGCTAGGAGCAGCCAATCACTGTTGTGCAGTGGTTGTGAGGGGTGAGCAATTGAGTTGTGCATTGCTTCTTTTTCTTGGGCTTTATTCCACCCTCTCTTTTTCATTAAAATTATTATTGTTATTATACTATATTTTACTTAATTTCAGTTATTAAACTCTTCTTATCTCAACGCACAACTTTTACCTTTTTCTCTTACTCTCCTCCCAATCCCACTGGGAGAGTGGAGGGATGAGCAAGCAGCTGTGTGGTACTTAGTTGCTGGCTGGGGTTAAACCATAACATGTACTCATCTGTAGCAATATTTTGAATTAATGCATTTGCATATTAAACATGATTAGATTATTATTTAGTTGTTGATATATTTTTGGCTTGAAAAGGGTTCCTCTGTGTATACATAACAAATTGTTTCAATAATTACTTTTTGTTAAAAATCTAATCACTTATTATTATGCTTAGTGTTGTGGAAATGGGACGTTTCACGTGGGTAAAAATTAAATGCTGCTGTAGAATGGAGTATCATGAGTAGCAGTAATAGTTATCTATTGCATTGTAATTGCTGTTGTCTGCCAGAAGAATTTACCAAGTGTTTCTTCCTAAAGAAGCCTTATTGCTTAAGCAAGTGTCTAGAAGATAGTTTAGAAACACACACTGATGAAATATAATGCAAGTCATTTGCACTGTATAGAAGTCAAGAATTAAGAAAGTTGGGTCATTAATGTAACTTATTTGGCCTTATTTTCTCTAATGATAGATATTTTGCAGAAACTCTCCTGATCAGTTTTTCAGCTTCACTATTTCCATTTGTGGCAATAAATGCTACCTAAACTTTTTAAGGATAATCAAATCCGTTTCAAAATCCTTTCTTGCCACATTTTAAAGGTTTTGTGATTATACTTTCTCTTTATGGAAATAAACTTAAACATTATCGCAAAACACCAGTCAAAGAGAAAACAAAGAAGAAGAAAGAAAAACAGAAGTTATATTGCACCAAGAATTTAATCTTCAGTACCTTCCCTTGGTGCAGGGACTTATGATCCTTGGTGTGGTTCCATGCAATCCACTGGTTCTTCTCTGACTTTGTCAGCATTCCCAGATGGAACTTATTTCAATGACATATGAAATACTGGCAAAATTAATGGTAATTCAAATTTCGGAGCTTATGGTTTCAGAGATATTAGGCCAAGATTTCAGTAATGTTGAAGCAGAGGTAGGAAATCTAGTTGGAATTCCAGTCCAATATAAGTGTTTGAAGGGTTTTGTTCCTTGTGCTGGTATGCATAAATAACCAACCTTTCTTTTCCATGTCTTCAGATAATAGTGATCTCAGTGCATGAATCCTATTTGTATGTTTAATTAGCAAAGTTCATTTGCCCATATAAACCCTTGGGTTGTGGGGACTTGTTGTGGTGGTTTTTTCTTGGTTGTTTTTTTTTTTTTAAAATCTTTCTCATCTCTGATGGAAGCTCCAGTGTTCTGGCACAAGCTAATGCCTATGACTCAAAGGGCTTAAGACCCGTGACAGGTGCCTTGGTATGTGTGAGATGTATATTGCACTGAAACCTTGAAACTGAGCAGTGGATGCAGGCTGTTGAGCTAAGCCACCCACTTCTGCCTGTCTAAGCCATGTTGGAAAGAATTTAGAAAAGGCTTTAAAAGCTCAGAAACTGATGACTTAAAATCTCTCTCCCTGGTGATTCAAGACTGACGCACAAATGAAAATGAAGAATGAGCTATTTGCTCATTGAAAGACAGGGGTGTGGCTTTAAAGATGACAAGTCTCCAAATTCAAAACTCCTCAAGAAAAAAATCTCTTTCTTGTTTGAGTCTCATATTAATCCAAAAGACTGTGTGATAAGTGAAGTATATGGTCCACTTTTTTACTCTATTTATCTTAAAAGCATTGTTTCATAATACTGTCCACTATTTTATTCCAAAACACTTACCTAACAGTTAGCTGCTACAAACTCTGACTCAGCAAATAGTTTAAAAACTTTACATTTTTTAAGGACTTGCTGTCATTCCTGAATTGAAGCCTTTTGCCTTTGTGCTCATTGAAAATGTAAGAGGAAAGAAATTGTCTTAACCTCTAGTAGCCGTTTGAAAAGGCTTTTGAAAGGGGGTGTAAGAGAGCAATCCACTTACCTGAGTTAAAATTCAATTTTCCTCAAAGCTGTTTCGGGAAGGGGGGGGAAGCTGGGACCACGGATGTCACTCGCTTCTGCTCGCCGTTCCTGGGGGCTGCCCCCGCCACCCCCCAGCCAGGACTGGGGTGGAGGGCTGTGGGCCGGAGCGGGGATGGGACTGGGGCTGGGGCCGGGTGGTGGCTCATCGCCCCGGGCTCCCTGGGAGCTCGGGGGCCAATCACCAGCAGCACGCATGGCCCCGGGGTGGCGGCGGGCTGGCGCAGTGGGTGCGGTCCCGGCAGCTTTTGGCTTGCTGCGAGGGCACAGGCACAGCCCGGGACTGTCCCTCCCCGCATGAGCACAGTGGCTTCCCAGGGCAAGCAGCGGCCTGGGGGCACGGCTATGGGGAAGCCCCAGCGTCCCTCCGGGCGGCGGCTCCTTGCCCCCAGAGCGCGGGCAGCAGCACGCAGCCCTGGGCCAGCCTGGCCGTGAATTTCAGCACCACTGCTGCTTCTGGACAGCAATGGGGGGCTGGCCCTGGCACCGTGTTGGCGCTGTGGCATCTCTGAGGTGCTGCCACCATGAAAACAAAGATGGTGGGTGGGACTGAAACTCATGAGTTCTTCGATGGGAAAACACCGGAAACCAAGGTGGGGCCCGACTGGCTGGACAAATAGGAAGCCGGCTTGGCCAGGAAGAAGGTGACGATATCCATGCGAGATGGAGAAGGCTTGAAAGTCGAGGCACGGCCCCACCCCGGCCTCTTTTTCAGCTGCCGCTGCGAGGAGAAGAATCACAGCTCCTGTCTCCAGCGCCCACAGGCTCCCCCACGGTGGGATTCCACCCATTTCTCTCAACATGAAAGCCATTTCCAGCTTGCTAGCAAGTATCCTTTAGAGGGGAAGGGAGGAGTTGGTTTTACCTCTGTGTTTTTCAGAGAGCTTGGAGGGCCCGAAGTCCTTCCCGGGAGAGAGGGGAAAGAAGGAGACACCTTTTCCTACCCTTCCCCACTCTTTTTTTGGCTAGTTATCTGGCTGAAAAGAACAGTTCCCTTTCTTTTTTTTGTTTTTTCCCTTTTTGTGTGTTTTTTTTTTTCCTTATGTGTTGAGTGTCCCTCGATGTAATTCTGGAGTCTCCTGTAGGTTATCCCTATCTCCCTAATTCAAATCCCCTGTAATAAATTGCTCACCTGAAAATTCTATTCAGTTTTCCGTCACTTTTATTGAACCTGCCCCCTGAATGCTAAAAGGTGGATTAAACCACCACAGCTCTGTAAATAAAATAAAAGTTTTTCCTACCAGCAGTCCTTGTGACGGTATTTGCTGAAAACCAATTATAAAGCACCCTTCCTTATATGAAAGGGGACCACAGCTGTTGCTAGTGAAATTCTGCCTTCGTTGTTAGAAAGTGAAATACAGAAAAGAAGGGCTAAAATTAATATAACCAGCAATAACAGTGGCAACTAAAATAATGACAAGATAGAGACCCACTACTATATTTATATTCAATGAAACAGTCATTGCTGATCAGCATAGGAAGTGAGTCTAGAGGAAGGCCACAAAGATAATTGGAGGGCTGGAGCTTCTTCCATATACCTGGAGATTAGCTCAGTTGAGCACAGTGCTACTAACACCAAGGTTGTGGGTTTGATCCCTGTATGGGCCATTCACTTAAGAGTTGGACTCAATGATCCTTGTGGATCATTTACAACTCAGAATATTCTGTGTAGTCTCTTAAGATCTCTCCTATCAAAATAGGCCGAGAGTGTTGGAGTTCTTCATCCTAAGGAAGAGAAGGCTGTGGGGAGACCTTCCAGTACCTAAAGGAGGCCCACTGGAGAGGGACTTTTTGGAAGGACATGTAGCAATAGGAAAATGGGGAATTGCTTTTAACTGACAAAGGTTAGGTGTAGATTAGATATTAGTAAGAAATTCTTCACTGTGAACATGGTGAAGCACTGAAACAAGTTGTGCAGAGCAGTGCTTGAGGCCAGTTTGAATGGAGCTCTGAGCAACCTGGTCTAAGGAGAGGTATCCCTGCCCATAGTGGGGCGTTTGGAGTTAGATGATTTTTGAGGTCCCTTCTGACCCAAAGTGTTCTGTAATTGGGTTTTCCTTAAACCCTTCATACCTGCACTTACATAGCAAGATCCAGAGACACCCTAGCATTAGATTTATGGCACATCTTTCTGTTAGCATGTAACTCAGAAATGTATTGGCAAAATACCAGACAATACCCCTACTCTTTATCTTGGTGTAGTAGATGGCAGAAATTTTGAGTCTCTTCCCTGATGCTTGTCTTCAAGAACTGGTGTAGTGGAAGTGTTTGCATACTTTATTTTGTAGTTTTCATGACTACACCAAGATTTCTGACTCTACATATACTCGACATCAGTGTGAGACAATTAAGAGTCAAAGCAGTTGAATTGTCAGATTAGTAGCAATTTCAAACAAATACTATGAAAATTAGAGCATTTATGTCAGTTTTCTGACATGGACTTCTGCTACTGTTATCTGACCATGGTATGTGTGTAGTAAATCTTTGGAATTCCCCTTTGTGAAGGGGGAAGTAGGTTTTTACTGAAGCTTCGTTACATGGGTTCAATGCTGTCTCTGTGAACTATTCATTGTAGCATTTGCTTGTCTTCTGCTAGAAATGCTTATGAAATCATGGAATGAGTTTTTTACCTTCAAAAAATCAGGGATAGAACACTTAAGTTGTGGCTGCTTTCTTAGAAATAGACAAGTTAGATCAAAATACTCCAGGGAGATCTGTTGCTTACTTACTTTGTCACCTCAGGTACACTGAGCATTGAGTTACTCCAGTATTAGTGATGTCAGAATCAGTATCTCATGTCATTTGGAGCACTCTGCATGCAGTATACTGCCTTTTTCTGAGGAAATTTACATTTCTAGTAGTTTTGGACAGGATCCCCATAAGCAGAAGAGCCCTTGAACATGGAACAGCTTGACAGGGTTCTGAAGCAGAGTAGGTAAGGTGCCTATTTTCTGTGGAGGAAGTTGGGTACCTCATTATGGTTTACAGAGCAAAAGAGCACTGAGCTGAAAGGCACTGGTAATCTGAAATGATGTTTCAGATGTCAAAAGACATGCAGAAATGAAAACACTGAATACAGGTGAGTTTCAGACCCTCTGTATCATTGGAGCTTTGGGAGACTCTTGGGGTAGTAGAGGATCTGAAGTGTGGAGCATGGAAACCTTCAGGCATCTTCCTGTCAACAGATCGCAGTTCTTTAACCAGGAGACAGACAGAAAAGAAATTGCTTGGAGGAAGATGTGATGACGAATAATTATGTAACAGCTAAGTGGCTGGAATACTTATCTAGACTGCTGAGATGGACAGCTTTTGAACTCAGCCCTCCCAGGAGAATGCTCTGAGCCATTGGATGCCAAATTGCCTAGAGAAGCATTCACTGCAGCTGATGCCAAAGGTGCTTAATTGAGGATTTTTGGGGGCCATGGAAGAGGGACCCATTCAGGAAGGGAATACATGCTTTGAAGCTGCAGATGTCAACAAAAGAGTTCTACTTGTGAAAAACACCCACCAGACCTTGAAAGGTGACCTGCACCTCCCGTGTTTCTGGTGCCTGGTTTTCAAGGCAAGGTTGAGTCCCCGTTTGTCAATAAATGACTGCTGAATTTATTGTGCAATGAAACAGCTTCAGCAGGAGAGGTGGAAATACCAGCAGCCTGGAGGCCAGGCTCATCTTCTACTAAGTGATAGGTGGATGTGGAGGTGAACCTGGATCACCTTTTCTGTGGGAGAATGCTATGATTCAGAAGCTAGTCTAAAATGACCATTTTACAGGGATGCCTATGGTATGCAAAAACCGTGGGGAGTACAATACTGAAGTAGATGATGAGAAAGAGCTGCCTATTTTCTGGATCCTGGTTGGACTTACAATTAGGTAACATGCAGAGCTGCCCAGCCTTGTCAAAATATGGCAGCTCTGGGTGTATAGTATAGGTACAGGGTCAGACCAAGTGTGGTGCACACCTGTGTCTTGGGTTTGATATTGGCCAGTTGGTAATCCCACCCATTTTCTTTTTAAGCCTTTTCCCTTCCCCCAGTCAGTCTGCTCCTTATAGGGTCAAGTTCAAAGTGACATTACCTTCAAGGTAAGGAATGCTGCTTGACAGGCCATCCCCATGCTGATGAGGCTACTCCTGCCCTTGGGTCGATTAATATTGCTTACATAACTTTTATCCATTTTAGAATTGGAAAATTTTAGGACAGCTGATACTTTGCCATCTCTTTTGATAATTTTTTACTGGAATAATTTAGCAGTGCTATTATATTTATTTGAACCATGTTTATGAGACAGACATAAAGCATTTGAATACTTCGTTTTAACAAATCATGCAGGACCACATTTTTCACAGTTCCTAGATAAAATATGGTCAAGTTTCCTTAAAAGATGCACTTCGAGCAGTTAACAGGGAACTCTTGGCTAGAGACTTGCATGAAGAACAGAAGGATCGAGCTGAAATGAATAAGTAACTGGTGAAAAAAAGTGTCAAGTTTCCAAATTGCTCTGCTTAACTCTGTAAATAACATCCCTGGGCAACTCCCACTTTTTCTTGATCCTATCTCTTTGAAGGTCTCTGTTATTCAAGCCAATGCTATTCAGGCATGGTTTAACACCAGCTAATAGGAAGGAATTTCCTGATGGTACGTTCTCAGTTTCTCATAATTCTTTACTTTGGCTGGAGGAATCTCATGTTTAAAAAAGGAATAAACTTGTACAAAGAACTGTACCTGTGAGCTGGGATATTTATAGCTCTCTGCTCTGCAACAGTGCAGTTGTAGGGGCAAAGAAAAGGGTTTTGTTGTTGTGTGGAGTAATTTTTTTCTTTGTGAATTAGAATTAGATTCTTGTTTTTTACTGAACAGTGAATGTGGATGTGGAGAGAAGATTTTTTGCCTTTTTTCATCACCAACTTAAGGACATAAGTTCTTTATCATCTCACTTGGTCCACTTTGTGTTGTCTAGTTTGTAAACTGCTAACTCCACCTGTTTTAGTGGATGATCTTTTTGAAGCTGTCAAGGTAAACATGCTGAACTTCCCCCTTTTGGAGATCTAGGTTAAAAAAATGCCCTTCATCCAGGAGAAGCTGTAACTCTCTTGAGCAGCTATCAGAATTGACTGAAGCTTGTCCAAGGTGGGGTAACCATTTGGGACTTGTCACCATTCCCCAACTGGAAAGCATTTCCTTCTAGATGTAATGAGCTTCTAAGAGGACCTATAATCAACCAGTAATACAGCCTGGGCCTTTCATTGACAATAGTGATGCATCTGCTTCTCTGAAGCCTTTCAATTGGAATAGCTAGAGCAAAATCTGAAGAAGCAGTGTCCTTATGGAAGAAAGGATGCAATCTTTCCAGGTTCAAAGTTGTAGTGTGCACCTCCCATCTCCATTTTCTAACTAAAATTAGAGTGAGAAATAAGAGAAAATGCCACTTCTTGTCTGGTGTTTGTATCAAAATAGTTTTTTTTCACCCAGTGTGCATGAGGCGAATGCACACACAATTTGAGGTATTTGATTTATTTACAGTTCTGCACAGAATGGGATGCTAGTTGGCTTATCCACAAAACCAGCATGATGACTATCAAAACTTTTCACTATGTATACACTTTAACAAAGGCATTAGTATTCATTGGCTACACAGTTCTCTTGTTAATTACTAATCTACCTTCTGTTGGTTAAATTATTCCCTCTCTTCTTATGCTGATTGGTCCACATGCTCAATTTTCCCCTTCTTTTCAGTCAGTGGGTTTCTTGAGTTGGTCCGTGAGGTGGTGGCGACAAACTCCCTCTGCCAGAATTACCTTTTACCCCGTTGGAGCTGATTCAGCACAGTTGATAAGTTGGCTTTGTTAGTTTCTTCCTTGTTTTGTGAGTTCTGGCAAATGTCATTGTGTCCCACAAATTCTGCATTCTTCTCCTCAAACTTTTTTAAGCTCCCTGTATGTTGGAGATCATTGAAACATATCAAGCCCTAAACCTTAACAAGAGAATTTCCACCAGAAAGTAATTCACCTTTCTAAGACCCCGACATCATAGCATCCCCATTTTGTAACTCATTGTCTTGGTTTACAGACCATGTGAACCAGAAAGTGGGACCTCTGATAACATAGAAACCCCTCCCTCCAAATTATGAGAATCGGAAGTTATGACATTTAAGTAAAGTGTAGAAATGGATAACAGTTTTTACTAAAAATAGAGAACAAACCAGAGCAAAAAAGTTGTTAACCTAGGTAAAGGTTGGACTTGATGATCTCCATGGTCTTTTCCAACCTTATTAATTCTGTGTGTAATTCTGTGTGTAAGATAACCATCAAACAGTAACAGAGAAAAATGTCACCCAGAAATCACTCTTGCACTTCCATGCATCAGGAGTGGTGACGCAGTCTCAACATGGTCATGTTGTCCCAGCATGTTGTCATATGGAAGTGACAACATTGGCAGTGGTGGCGGGAAGCTGGCAGCTGTGCTGATGGACAGAGGGCAGTGGCAGGGGCAGCAGAGGCTATGGTGGGAAGTTGGCACTGGTGGTGACTCCGGCCGAGAAATAGCAGCTGGGTGGTACCAGTTGAGAAGCAATGCCTGCAGCAAGCTGGCGCAGGGGTGGAGGATGTTGGGAGGCTTCCCAAGTTCCTTTTGGTGGGGCTACCGAAGCAGCAGTGGGAACGGGAGTGGCAGCACTGGCTCCAGCATGAAGTGTCAGCTTTCTCAAGGCGGCTGAAATGATGACTGAAGGAGTGGCTTCTCACAGTGCTGATCCAGGAACAAGAGCAAGAAACTGAAACTGCTCGCAGGCTTTATTCTCTTAAATTGTCGCAATGTTTTTTTGTTTTTCTAGGGTTTCCCCTCAGGTCCCACAGTATTTTGTTTCAGGAATTTCTCTTCTACCCCAGTGCCTGCCCTCTCACTCCATACAGCCATGGCCAGCAGTGGCTGTGCCCATGTGTTGGGTGCCTTCATCGCCACCACGCAGTCCTATCCACACATGTCCGTGTGCCTGGCATTGGCTTGGTGACCAGTGTGGGGAGGGGCCCCAGAAGGTGGGAAAGTGCTCCCTGTGCCTTCTTTCAAAATGACATGATGGTATGAAGAAATCCCACAAGAAAATCTTTCTCATTTAGCTAAACCATAACAATTCATTCTTCAAAGATTACTAAAAATTACCTAAAAAATCTACCTCAAATTATCTGTCTACCTAGTTTGATTGATAGATGGACCATTAGAGACTCTTGGGAAAAATACTTCCTTTGACCATTCAAACTGAAAAAAGTCCCAAACTACACAAACTTTTCTCTTTATGAAAGCTGCTATATTCAGAGTAAAAATGAAGTTGAGAGTTTTTTGAAGTTAGGAGGTTTCACTTCAGTGATAAATGAGACAATATCTCCCTTTTTCGTCTAATTACTCTTGTGCTTTCTCTTTCAGCAGCATTTCAAGCACAAACCTTGATCTAGAATACTGTCTGAACACGGGTTTTGATATTCAGTTTAGCTACACCTGGTGACAATTTTGTATTCATGACCACAAACTTTCCCCCACTCCTCATAGTGCCAATTAGAATTGTCAATTTAGAATTTTTTGCACATGGTCTTAAAACTATAGAAATACATTGTGTGTCTAATGACATTTGATGCTTATACTTTTATTTATTTTTTTTTATTTTTACTTTTTTTTTTTTTTTTTAGACTGTCTTCAGCCAAACCTAATTTTTGTCCCCTGCCAGGGGTGCTTGACTTACTGCTTTCTTTCAAAGAAACGGAAAACTTGAAGTGAACATTTCCTTCCGGGAGCCAAATATTAAAGGGAAAACCAGTTGGTCACGAGACCCACCAACTGGTCATGAGACTCAGAATTAAACCTCAAAATTTAGAAATAGCGAGGTATATGACTGATGTGACAGGGAAAAGAGAAAGAAAACTAATCTTTATTGTTGGACATCCTCTGTTTCTTTCCGTTCCTAATAGGTAGGGTGGAGATGCTCAGCAGTGAACACCATGTGGGATTTTACAGCAGCTTTTTAGTCATCACTTAATAAAATGTACTGTAGAAGCCTCTTCTTACACAGGGGATTAGCTAAGAAGCAGTGTCATATTTCAAAATGAAGCACTTGGGCAGTAGGTGTGTGTGGAGGAGAGAGTGGGATCATGCTGTAAAAAGTGCTCACATTTTTAGCCAGACAGCACTTCTGCAGCAAATAAAATCTCTCTCTCCGACAGATGGAGGAGAGGTGAGTGGGAGGGAAGTTGGGAAGCGCACTTTGTCATTTCTGTTCGCTCACTGCTTCGTCTGCAAGGGAGAGCACATGAAATACCAGTAGATAAAAGGGTGTATTAAAAAGTGTAGCAGCATCAAGGAGGTAGAGGCAACTCTCCATGGAGCAGTTTCCATCTGGGACTGTCAAAATGCTTTACAAACATTAGACAGCTGAGTTTTATGATATCCCAGTGGACAAGTATCGATCATTCCTATTTTGAGATGAAGAAATTCAGGAATAGAGAATGCATGACAAAATCTAGGTGGACAAGAATATTGATTTGCATGCTACTGTCATCTTCTGCTCCCAGTACAGGACCTGACTCCCTATGTTGTTCAGACTTTGACTAGCCGACTGGTATTGACATGGACAATTCTACCTGACCCAGACTCCCCCTAGAATACACTGTCATTTGCTTTCCTTGATCACGCTTAATTTACCTGTCATTTTCATTAGAATTGATGACTTTAAAGCTCTCCTGGAAAGCGAATGTTCTCATCTGAAAATGGCAGGCAGAGAATTACTAAATGAGAATATCTGTACTTTTTTCACCTGCAAAATCTTGCTTATTCCCCCTCAACATTTGTTTTAAATGGAGGAGGGGTAAAAAAGCATCTCTGATAATTTGTTGCAATATAAACTAATTTGCTTTCCACATTTCCTCAAAAAAAGGCGTGCTGTCTTAAAACAAGGTCAAAATCACAGTTATGTAAAGATATATGCATTTGGGTGAAATGTTTAAACCTGGACTTAGAGAGCTGTAAGTTCTGGACTAGAAGCAACTATGGGAGTATGTTTACACCCATCATAAATGCTTCTAGACACATCTTATCCATACTTGTGATAAAATCAGATTACGTTCATCGTTGGAAAACCAACAAAACCAGAGTCAGATTCTTCAGGTCTTACTGCAGGGCGATCAGGTCTCAATGTACAAGCTGAAGTGAACCTTCTGAACTACTCTCACCTGTTCATCTAGTCAGAATTCAAAACAGGGATGTTCTCTTGCCAGTTGGGCTGGACATCCATAGTATTGAACTGAAGGCTGCAAGGCAATGAACCTCGTTCGCTGTCTCAGGTTCTAGAAAGTGTTTATTTCTGTGGCTGGGACAGTGTGTCTCTGTGCACATGAGGATTTCCTAAGCTAATCTTCTGAAATATTAGACTGCTTGGCTGTTTTTCTTTGTGAGGCGATTCTGCCTATGTCACACAAGGGCCCAGTGTTATGGCTGCTTGATTAGACAACTAAAACATAGATTCATCTCCTGGGTTTGTGCTTTTTAACTGTGATATCTCAGACCAATCAGTCCTGCTTGTTTCTGTCTTGTTAAACTGAGGTAGCAAAATACATTCTGAAAATGTCTGGCATTCATCATCTTACTATATTTATAATTGCGAACTATTTCTGTAATTGCAAACTATTTATGTCTTCAGTGCTGACTCATAAAGCAAGGTATTTCACTGAAGCTGAAAGGGAAATGACCCTGCGTCTTTTTCAGCTTATTTGTAATTTCATTTTTTTGTTTCTCTTCGGGGATCTCTGTCCTACTTTCTATCACACATATTAGTCTTGGCTGATTGATATGAAGAGATAAAGAGCCTTGAGCAAAACCAGCTTTATCCAAAATGACAGAGAATTATTTTGCTCCATGTATAAGAAAAACATCTTAAGCAGAATGAGAGGGCATTAACTGACACTTTTCCAGACTAAGTTAGGAGTAGGTTAACAAAGAAACTAAAACATATGTTTGCTGGTTTATTTTTCTGCCTTAGTGTGAAATGACGAACTAAAACAATGGTGGCTTCAAAAAAGACATGCAAATGGGCCTCCTGTCATGAATATTTTCTTCTAAAATATACTTACTTCTTATGATCTAAATCTTGCTATGAAAATGTTTATTGCAGATTAGAGTTATTTATGAAATCCTTATAAATTATGCCTAGGAAAAAGTTTGTATTTGTTGTCAGTCACAGAAGTCCAGTCAACGTAATAGGTGAAATCACCTCTAGTGATTTGATGCGTAGGATTTGCTGAAGTAATAAATTATATGCTTTTTGCTGCATTAAAAGCTAAATTCAATGCAAGGACCATTAGAACTTGACAAGTTGATTGGCTTTTGAAACCTGGGTGAAGAAAATTTACAACCTAATGACAACCTTGAAGAGGAGGAGTTAACCTCCTCTACTTCTAGGTGTCTTGAAGGATATATGACCAAAAAAAATTCCTTATTAAAACAGTTCTAACCTCAAAATATAATTCAATAATATAATTTAATTTTTTTAATTCATAGTATCCCATGTAATGCTATGTATTTGCTTAAAGTAATAAAGTTTTTGCCTATTATATGTAATGGACATTTCCATCCAAATTAGCTTAACTCAAATCATGAATAGAAAGGAATCCCCTTAGAAACAGGTAAAGCATTATCTGCCTTTTTCTAATAGAATACAGTCTGACAATTAAGTTACCTAATATACATTTTCTTCTAGTTACCAAAGAAAAAGTAACAAATTTAGTAAAAATGCCTTACTTACTTTCAAAACAGCATGCCTTAATAATTGCTAAAAGTGAGAATCAATCTTCAGAAAACTAACTAAGTATAACCAATGTGAGATAAGAATATAGCCACATTTTGAATCAGGATGTGTTCTTTGCTAAACTAAACCATGTTAAAATTAGCTTTTTCAGCCTTACCCATATGTTACCTTTCTCTTTGAGCTCTTGTGGGCTTTGTGTGCATTTGATCATAGCTGCATTTGTGAGTTTATTTTTTTTTTTTAGATTTTCTTTCTGGTTTCAGTTAAGTAATGAACAATTAATAGATGACCTCAAATGATGTGGAGATCTCAAATGTACATCTTTCTCTCTTTTCTGTTTAGCACATTAAAGCAAATATGTTCAGCGAATGTGTTAGGCACTGAAATGCTTGCTGCTTGGCTCCACAATGAAATCCAAAATCTTCTGTTCAGAAATATATACAGTTCCTGTGGAGAATAAAACTCGTCAGGATGTGATCCAGTGCAACCATTACACTTATTTATGAGATCAGCTAAAATGTACAGCTGCCTCAAGCTAGGCATGTGGGAATAATGGAGAAAAGAATGAATCTCCACCTAAGGTGCCCTGGTGTTTACATAGGATCCACCTCCCTAAGACATCTCGTAGAGCTGCATTTTGAAGACAACAGTGAAATGGAGGGAGCATTTGTACAGAAAATGGTAGCACAGACAGCCTTTTCTCACCCAGAGTATTCACACCACCAGTATCTCCCACTTTGACACTACAATACAAAGCCAAACTGGAAGCAAGTTTCATCTTCCACCTAGTCCTTTCATGTAAATAGTCATTAAGAGACTTACTGGGTGAGAAAGGAAGGAGATACAGGGACTAAGATCTTGCAGCCTAATGCTGGAGTCACTCACTGATGAAGCCTGCTCACGTCTCTGTGGTTATGCATTCTACACTAAACAGTCTCTGGAATGTGACTGTGGTTTGGTGAACTTCAGTCTCATTTCTATGATTTTCATTTCTTTCTTAAATCTAGTCCTTGGTCACTCTTCTGAGAGTTTAGAAGTAAAAGAACCAGCACTGCTTTGTTTCTCAGCACATGAATGCTAATTGTTTCCCTTTCGATTTGTGCCATGTCATCTAAGAAAATATGCAGGCAATAAACAAAGCTGTAAGTCATGTGCAATCATCCTCAACCCACTGAAGTTATTAGCAGCACCCACTCATGGACTTTATAAGAGAGAATCAGCCTTCCTTTAAATTTTCAGTTGGAAAAATGGCCATAAAAATCCCAGGCTTAGATAGACTCTACTTTGAAAGAATTCTTACTGAAAACTTCCAGTATTTACCACAATGTGATTCTCTCTAAATTGTCCGCCTTTTGAGTGCTCACTGGTAAGTGCAAAACTGATAAGCCGATAGCATTGCCTCCAGATATTTTCTAAGCCTTTGCAATATAGGTGCGTGTATTACTGTAACAGAAATTTGATTGAAACTTTTTGCTTTTTTACACACCTAAACTAAATGAATTCCCATTACTGCCTTAAAAAAAAAACAAGTCTAAAAAATAAAGCAAGAATTTGTTCACATGGTGCTGCTCTTTCCCTTATGAGATTTCCGAGGAGGTAATTTTTGATTACAATCTTCATTTTCAAGTGTAGTTCATACTCACCAAAGGGCATGAAGCACTGAGCAGAGTGAAATAATGGGTGTAGCTTATTTAAATCTTCAGTGGAAAGGGAGGGGAACAGCTAGGCTGCAGTCTTTTCAAAATGTAATGTTAAAACCAGTTCTGCACAGGCTGAATTCAGTTCCTCATCTCCAGTTCTTGGAGATTTGTCACACACTGGACTGAGTGTATTGACTATGACCAACATGTGCATTGGCACATGTATGATCTATGTATTTAATACACTCTGTATTTAAATAGAACTGAAACTCTAGATATCCTCAACCAGTAACTTGAAGCAGGCAAAATTTATACATGGAAAGCCCACTTTCCCTTTAAAGAGTACTATCTCTACATTTGCTAAGATGAGAAAAGTTATCCATAGAAGTTCCTCATCTGCTTGATTTCAGCAGACAGACTAAGAGTTTTTACCTCTTTAGTTAAGGCTGACTTGCTCTTTTATTCATATTTGATGGCAAAACTCAGCACACAATTCTAATTATTCTCAGATAAAAAGGTGGTATATTGATCCACATCTGCATTTGCACACGAACATCTAACGTCTACTAGTCTTTCAGTGATCTTCAGCAGAGGCAAGGGAGGATAAAGCTCTGGCTAACAACTCATATCAAGATTTCATTGTAAACTTCACTCCTTTCTATACAAAAACCATGAGACAGATGCTGTATTTGTATCTTGTTAAGTAAATAAAAGACATAACTGGTGAAATGTAGGATTTTTCATTCAGCTTAGCTGGCAGATACTATCCACAGACGATGTGAGTAAGTTGCCTGGGTAGCAGAATAATGTCTTCAGGTTCCCTGGCTGAGAGCAAGTACAGCACTGCTGGCCTGTTTCTAATAAATATAGGGGGATTAGAAAGCATTTGCTTACTTTGGATTGCTTCACTTCTGCTTCCTTACTTGAGAGAAATTTATGATTCATTAAAAGGAGGGAAGATTGCTGTTTGCAGAGGACATTTTTGAAGTGAACTTAAATTTTTGAGTGACTTTACAGGTTTTTTTTAGACATATTACTGTTTGACTAGATAAAATAATGTAGGCAAAAGGCTCTCACTGCATTGTGGTGCCTTTGTTTGAGGAGAGGTGCCACGTGGGGTTTTGTGAAGTGATCTGCAATGAAGCTAAGATGGCTTTACAGAGACTGAATTTTCTCAGAGGGATGGAAATTGCAACCTATTTTTCTTTTCTCACCTTTTCACCACTGAAATGTCAAGTCTGCTTTTCTTTGGTTTATACAGAGATTGTCAGGAACACGGGCAAATGAGAAAAGTATAAATTAAAGATTTTAGACATATATAACCATAACAACAAATATCATTGTTAGTACAGTTGATACTTCATTCATGTCCTCTGCCTGAGGAGACTGAAAAAGTATTCATGTCAATGCGCTATTCCTCATTGTTCTGAATGTACAGAAAAAATGCATCCCTTTCAGCAGGAGGAAAATTGGTCTAGTCTGAGGTTTTTTAGTTTAAAGCAGTTTAAAATGTTAGTGTAGCTGTTTAGGAGTGAAATTTGAGCAGATGACTGGTAGAAAGGTGCTGTTCACATCTTGAAGGATGGCTAATTTAACACTGTAACATCATTTCTGCAATGGTGCACCTACAGTAACTTTTGGTTTGAATATCCCATCAAAGCAAGATGCAAATAGCACTGGATAGAGCAGTAGAGAATGAGCTGGAACCACTAATCTATGCCAGAGAAGGAGAGACAGAAAACTTCTATGCAGAGCATCTTACGCCAACTTCTGTTCCAACAAAATGTCTCTGAGATAGGGGCAGCTCTGATCTGACTGAGCTGGGAGGTGAAATGATGGATTGTGCCCACACCATTTGATATGTAACATATATCTGTCGATTGTTTCCTTCTACCTGTAAGTGAGCTTATTACTATATCTGAAGGACACGTGGCAGAGGAAAGGCTATACTAGGCAGAGTCTTCTTGCCTGAATAGGCATGGTTTGGGATGCCCCTCAAATTTTTCTCCACTGTCTTTTACTGTGCCATGAGGAGAAGGACAAAACCAGAAAAAAAACCCTGTCTTGCTGCCATATGGCTGTGTGCTAAAGCACCATATCCATCAAAAATCCTAATAAAGCACTTAGCTGCCTGCTCTTGCCTTCTACATCTTTCTCCTTTACTTAGGTGTGAGCACACTGTCAGCTATATAGAAGTACTTTCTGTACTTCAGCTTTCCCTGTGTTCCCTGAGGTGGAGCAAAGTTCATTAGGGCCAGTAGAAAACCACACACTTTCTCATGATGTTTCACCTTGTCCAGTTTTATGTGCATCTCTTGCACTCTTCTGTTTTGCAAGACTAAGTCAGAAAAGCAATGAAATTAATGTATAAAGAGCTTGAAAGCTTATAATAATTTCTTACAGCATATTGGCATAGAAAGCAAAGTGCTATCAAAAAAGGTGACAAGGCTTTTAAAGTGCTTTTCTGAGGAGCCAAAATTCATGTCATGTGCTCATTTTACTACATTGTCCTAAAATTGACAGCGTGCCTATGCTGTGGTCCCTATCAGAAAAATTGAAATTTAAGCAAGTTTTTCTGTGAGCAGTGGGACTAAGAAATCTTGGTTTCTTACGAATTGTCCTTTGCCTCCAGTCTTTTATCTCTCTCCTTATGCTTTCCTCCAATTTGAATAATGTCAGCTCTCTACCATGTGCTGTTTATGCAGCAGCTGTCAATGCTAGACCTGCAAAACAGGACTAATGTGAAGGCTAATGTGAAGCTGCCCATGGATGATTACACACGTTTGACTGCCAGTTGGTTGTCAGCAGTTGCATATGTAAAAAGGAACTGCATACTGGTTGCTTTGCTCTCGTGAGAAAAGATAATTTGTCTTGCTGTGTACTAGCCAGCTTTAAGTTTTCACAAAATGTATACAAGACAGTTATATTTCAAAAGTCTACTGTCTTGTCAATTTTGGTAGAAATTAGTCAGTGCTGTCAAAATTATTGGGAACGAAGAGGGAAAGAGACAAATGAGAAACTGGAGAGAAAGTTCCCAGCCTCAAAAGTTTTTCTTCCTTGGGAATTCAGATGTAAACCAGTTAATGGCACTAATGCATATTTGTCTGCTGCTTTTTCAACTTGTAATGCTGGTATTTTCAAGATACTCTTTCTCAATCAGGAGGTTTGAGCAATTTTTTTATGGTATTACAAATTCTCATGTAACTGTAGCTGAGGTTTCAAAAAATAGTTGTTAGATTGTGAGATTAATTAAATATAAAAAGGTGCCAGAACAGCTTCTCCTGTTTTAGTTCTCTTGCTGGTTTGATATCTCATACACCAAAGTCAAAAATAAATAGCTAATTCTAACTGGGGCTCCCAAAAGTTGGGGAGTGGCACCACTCATCCTAAGCATGCAGAAAAGGAACAGCTGGTGACTCTTTTTACACACAATCTTTCTCTAAATACTAGAGTATTTTGTAATGTAATACTATTATTTATACCTCAGTAATACCAAGAAGTCCTAGCTGAAAGTGGAGCCTGAAGGTACTATTTTTTTGTATCTACAACACTGTAGGAGACTCCATCCCTTTCCATCAAAATATCATAGCTAATGTGGCAAAGGGTGGAAGAGGAAAGACAGGCACCACGAAATGTGGTGTCTAGTGCCTGACTCCAGGGCTGGTCAGTGGTGTTTGCACTGAGAGTAGAGCTCAAGTCTCCTGCCTCCCAATAGGAATCTCTTGTCCCAACTAAAATGCTGCATTTATAATATGGTGGTACAAAACTCAAAGTTTTAAACGTTATAAAAACTTAATAAATATAGAAAACTCTTCAAAACACTTGAAATACACTGTCTTTGAATACAGCTGTGCTGTATACATTCACTTTTATGTTAGGTTCTTAAAATCTTTATTGAAACAAGGGTAAGAAAGGGGGGGAAGTAATTTCACAGGATCACAGAATATTCTGAGTTGGAAGGGACCCACAAGTATCATCAAGTCTACCTCTTAAGTGAATGGCCCATACAAGGATTGAATCCACGAGCTTTGTGTTATTTGATTTCAAGGATTCTTCTTCATTACATGCTTTTCAGACACTCATAAATTGTCATTTGGCTGTGACCTCTCAAGAGAATTGCATTCTTGTTAGGTATATTCGTGTTTACATTGTCATTAGCATAAACGTGTGAACCCTCCATGCATTTACCATGCACAGGCTTGTTTTGTCTCTTGGGCTTGTCAAAGTGCTTCAGTTCTTTCCCCTACCACATTCTGTTCTATAATATACTTTTCTCTTTTGGAGATCATTTCTTTCTTGGATCACAAATGGTCTTTATTTCCCTATTTATTCAGAATCCTGTGGATGTGAATGAGGTTATGAGTCATGCAAACAAAAACATATTAACTTCTTCTTGTGAGGGCTGTAATCCATTAGAAACATTCTTATTTCATGTGGCTTAACCTTGTCCTTTCCTCCTGTTATAACTGAAAGTCACTGATTAATTGAAATGTAAATTTGGACCCAGGTCATCAAACAGTTACACCTGTGTGTTTCAATGCATTCATATTAGGTTGGACGCAATGTTCTCAAAGGTCTCTTCCAACCTTGTTAGTACTGTGCTAATACTGTAATTCCAGGTGCAATAGCAGGCCACTTTGCATCGTCATATCTTAGTATTACTGTACTATGACAATAATGGATTGAGTAACTGGGATGGTATGGCAGTGTTTTCTGGGTTAGTGTAACAAAACTGAAGGTAAGTTACATGCTCTAAATTATCCTTCTTATTGGGAACAAAGGTCTGTTACAGTGGCTTTATAGTGTTGTATACAAGGAGGTCTGGCTTTCTTGAACTCTCAGTAAGAGGAGGCTGGTCCTGCCTTTCCAGATGGTTTGACTTTCCTGATTTAATCACTGAGGAGTCCCACTGAGGTCTGTGTACATGAGATCATCACCTGTGTAGGCTTTCTCCATTAATTCTTGGGGAGAAAGGGCAAGATGCTGAATCCCTGTGTGCCTGAGTTCCTTCCATGCCATGTTTCTTTTGGTGAGATAGAGAAGGACACCAGGAACTCTGTTGTGGGTGACATTGCAAAAGCATGGGGAAGCAACAAGTTCTGTCCTGGGTAAAAAATGAAAATGCGATGCTGCAAGCAATCAGAAAGTAATGGAGATGGTGCCCTGTTTGCTAACTGAATTTAAAGTAAATTGGAATGTATTCATG
Organism: Serilophus lunatus; assembly: GCA_013399895.1. Lineage (NCBI taxonomy): Eukaryota > Metazoa > Chordata > Aves > Passeriformes > Eurylaimidae > Serilophus > Serilophus lunatus. The sequence continues at coordinate 344,233 of VXBA01006024.1, forward strand.
AGGAAAATATGGATTCCTTATCCATCTTTCCTAAGAGTCATAAGCATTATTAATCAGATGGGACCTTACACAAAAGACAGTTTTCAAGCATTCTTAATGAAGGCACAGAAGATGAGATGTTCCTTACGATGATGCTAAAGCTCGTATTTTGTATTATTTAGGAGGTTTCTCAGTTTTCAAGTTCTTGTTTTTCCCATCAACAATAGACATTCTGTGAAAAGTCTCGTTATTTCAGAAGGTGAAGAAGGATCTACAGCTATATTATACGAAGACTAACTGCAGTATCTCAATGAGTCCCTGCCTTTTGCATCTATGAATATGGCAGTCTGTGGCCACATTTCTCAAAGATACAGCAGAGGCTGGGCAATTTGTATCCTGTTCACTCACACCTAGAAACAGAAACACTTTTCTTGTTCCAGATTTTTCATTCAGTGAAGAAGTGAGGAACTGAGTTTACTCATGAAGCCCAGCTGCTGAACATAGGGAGAGAAACATATATTGCCCATTGAGTTACCTGAAGAGGTGCCCAGAAGATCAGTGATGCCTCTTTTGCCTTCCCAATGCTGCTTTTTTCTCTGGCCTCGCTAAGAAGTCAGATTTATCAGGTTGGCATTGTTATTTCTGGTTTACTGGTCTGTTTTTTCCATCCATCTTTATTTTTCTGGTAGTGTTCCATTTCTACTGTAAGAATATAGACATGATTAGTAAGTATAAACTGCCTACTTCCAAACACTATGAATTGTGTCATTTAAAAATGTATCTGTACAAACACAGTCTCACACTGTTTGCAGCTGATTTCTCTGTTGCCTGAGCCATTAGTGGCAGTGAAAAATCAGTGTCTCCAAGAAGTACAGTTCCTCTCCACTTTACATGAAGCACGAAATAAGCTGATATGTAGCAAATAAAAGTATTCACACCAGGGAGAATGTTCAAACCTTCCAAGCAAGAATAGGAGTGTATTTTTAAAGCTATTCTATCAACCAGGGGATTTAGCTTCTCAGAAATCCACAAAGAGCTTGCACAGGTCTCCAAATACCTAGGGTACTTTGAGAAGACATCCAGCATCAAATATTGCAATAATCATGGTAAATATTGAGATACACAATGTCAGGCAGTTGGGGTTCTATTTACGTGACTTGTTATGTGACCCTCATTGAGTCTCTCTGTGTTTCAATCTATTCACTTCTAATATTCATTTAAGGTGCTAAAATAAAGTTTATGTATCTTAATTGTTTTTCTCCAACCCTAGGTTTTGATCTGGTCATCTACTAATGAAGCTTTTACATGCCTCACATCATTGTGTGAGATTTCACTGAATGTTGATGACCTTTGAAATAGTTGAATAATAAATATAACTATAATGAATATAAATAAAATGAAATATGAAATGTGTCCTTTAAGAAGTCTTTTGATGATAAGCATGCCATTCTGTGAATCTTCCTAGAAGGCAAAAATCATAATCATGTATGTATTTGTTTAGCTCAGCTAAAGCAGAAATAGGGAGGGGTCAGGGGATGTCAGGCCATTCACAGTGTCTACTCATTTGATACCAATGAGTGTATCTTCAATACATTAACACTCTTTAAAACAAGTAATTGAGAATTATCTCACATCATCAAACCATTGACATTTATAAAACATCTATTATCAATGCCCTTTTCCATTCCAGTTTCTAATTATCTGAATTTGACACTGATTAAGTATATTCATGATTTAGAAACTGAAATAAGGCAGTGTGTTAGAGGAAGATAACACAACTAACTTTGGTGAAACTGCAATGCCCTTTTCTAAATATGCCCTTTAAACAAAAAGTTAATTCTGGGAAGAAGTAGAGAATTATGTTCATTATAATTTTTCTTGGTTAGGTAATAAGTTGCCAAAGTCTGGATTTTGCTCTGAGTATCTGCTATCCTGCTGATGGAGGCTGAGGAAGCTTTGGATCCTGGTCTTTCTTTTTTTGATCTTGTGAGTTGTTCAGTGCTATTGTTCTGTAAGTGTCTGTAATACCACTGTTCTGGCAAAATTATAAAATGTTTTGATTCCACTCTGGTATTAGGACTTGATTTGTATTGGGAACTCTTTTCTTCATTATATTTAGCAGACATCTAATTCATGGATATGAGTTCTTCGATTTTTATTAAAATTTATTTTTGAAGTAAAGGATAAACCCTGTATTGTCCACATATAGCTTACCATTTGTTTTTTGTGAGTTGAATAATGCCTGCCATTTTTGATGTTTTACTGATGGCTTTTGATTTCTTATTGAAGAGGTCTGAAATATTTGCTTCTGGAGTTGTAACAGCAGATGACTATTAGCTACTATCACCTTCATTCAGATTAATTCCTTCAACTTTTGACACTTGTATTTCATATATCATAGAACATGAGATAGAAATGTGCTTCAGGGAGAATTCAGTCTTATTTTTAGTCCTCTGTAAAAGTCGGGGGGGTTTTGTCTTTATTTTTATTTTAAATGCAGTGGGTTTCTTTTTTTTTTTTTTTTAGGGAGCCATGCTACCTGATGTTTTATTTACAATACAGATATTTGCGCAGATGTTAAATCACCCCTGATAGTTCTGCCAGTAGCAGTGGTGTTGGGATGCCTGTCACACATGTCTGTATGCCTCTGTGTCAGTGAAAGTTACTCTACACCACACGTTGTGAGCCCAAAGCAACCACTGGCTGCTGGGTGTTTGGAATATGCCAGTGACATGGAATATTCAGATTCATCTGAAAATAATACACACATTTTTCTTTATAGACTAAGGACAAACTGCATTATAGCTCTGGGCTTCAAGATTTCAAGCCTAATTTGCCTCCTTAAGGACTATTAGCAAGCTGGAAAACCAAGTGTATGAATGACTTTCACATACAAATGACAAGCTATCATTTTTATTATTGAAACCATATTATGAAACTGCTACTTTTATGCTGATTTATTCAATAGCCTAGATTAGACTTTTGGACGTTAGGAAGACAATTCTCATCAGAAGTTGTGACTAAACTGATTAAGTTTAAAGTAGCTGTTTTTTTCTTGTCAAAAAGCAATTGTAACTTCATTTAACTTACATAAAACAGTCAAATAAATACATACAGTAGCTCTTGCTGCTTCCTCACTTGATATGGTAAATGTGCACAGGTGATTTATTATTTTCAAAATAATGTGTTGTGATAGCAGAAGGGTTGATCATATCTGGGTTATAACTTAATAGGTCCACCCTGAAAAAAATGTGGATTTAATTTGAATGATAGTTTCTTAAATCTTGTAAAGAATCACAAAAAATGCAATCTCTGAGCACAATCATCTAGAGAGAATAATTCCTCAAGAGGATCAGTAGGATCTTTTCCTTTAAGTACAGCCCTTGAAACAGAACAAATGCCAGCAGAATCTTTGGTCTCAAGAGACCAAAAAAGGGAGAGACAGAAGAGGTGATTTCTAAGAGGGAAATTGTTGCTTTTAGGACAAGGTCAAAAGAAAGCAGGATTTCTTACTAAAAGAGACTGAATATCCATTTCCAAGGCTGAACCATAGCCATATGCCAATACTATATGTATGAGCTGAGTGTGCAACACATGGAGACATGTATTTGACAATTTTCTGCTAATTAGTCATGAGCCTATAGTTTCAGTCGGTGAAATGAAGCATTCTTACAGGTTAAAAGGCTGCTAATGAGAAGCAAATATTCTTGTGTATGCTTATTAAGAAATGTTAAGGAAGTTGTAGGTGGTTTAGTAGAAGAATGGAGTGGTTGAGATCACTGGCTGTCTAAAAAGTGGGTTAAAGGAAAATCAGCCTCACTGACTGATGAAGAGACAGGTGGCAAACTTGAAGAGTTAATTAAGAATGAAGTGTCTTGAGAAGTCTGTATTCACTTACCTGTTTTTCATTCTATGATAAGAAATGCAAGTACTGCAGATTTAGTGTTGATTTTTAGGTCATGTTGCATTCTTATTTCAAAAATCATCAGCAGGAATTAATAACAGTTAATTAGCAGTGATACTTAGCTCTTCTAATGATCCCTTTAACTGCTCTCATTATAGACATTCTACAAATGGAAAAGACACAGATACAGAAATGTGGAATAACCTGATGGAGGAGTTCCAGAGACAGGAACTGAACAGAGTCCCTGGTTTCTTAAGACAGGGTTAAGTCATTGAGATGTGAACAACTACAGAAATTAGTTGTAGCATTGTTTAAAGAACCCCATGAAATGTAGGGAATAGCAGAAGACACCCTCCATTTGACTTTAGTGAAGCCAAGATTTCACGTGGGCATGTCGGAAGAGGTAGCCTTTTATATCATACAAACAGCACATGTAAAAATGACCAAAAGGCAGAACTTTAGTTGTGCTCCTCCAGCAGTTCTAATCCTAAAGACCAGTTATTTGAAAACAGTTTTGATGCACAGGGCAAACAGATAATAATGACAGCAGGATTAACAAGCTCTTGACAAAGAATTAAGGCAAAAATAAGAAAATAAATACAGAATTTGAGAGTTTCTGAGATCTGAAAAAAACCCAAAAAACTTCCAATGAAAGTGAAATTGATACATTTTCAGAAAGAAATTTGGTATTACAGGGTGTTGTAGGTTTTAAACCTGGATTTTGACTAGTTTACAAGATAGTTTTTGACTATGCTTTTATTTTACATGGTTTAATTCACCATTTAGTCTAGCAAAACTTAAATGCTCCATGTCAAAGAGAGAGAAAAGATATTGAAGCTTTATCCCTATGTCTTTATATTCAGCTCTTATTCTCTTCAACACAGTGGAGTGTATTTCAGTATAAATATTGATCAAGATCTAGTTTTACAAAGGTGTTTGTATCAGACTGTGTTATCTCCAAACTAATGAAACATTCCAGAAGTAAAATCACAGAAGACAAGCTATTAAACAAGGCAGCTGGACAAAACTTTTAGTAAATGATGGAAATCACAATATAAGACACATTTTTAGCATGTTCTGCTTTGTCCTGTTCATACAGTTTGAGGTCAGAACGATGGAATACTAAGTCTTTTAGTCTGACCTACTGGTCATCCTCAGCCATTAAATTTTACCTGTGGTAAGTCCAACTACTTTTTTGGGATAATGTGTATTTTCTGCGGAGACACTTCTTTTATTAGGAGTCTTTCAGAGAAAAAAACACAACTTCCCTCCACAATTTGTACCAATAATTACTCACTCCCATTTATAACATTTCTACTTTGACTAGCCTCAGCTTCCCGACATTGACTTTGTTATCCCTTCTCACTACAAGATTAAAGGGCCTTTCAGTTCCGGGTATTTTCCCCTACAAACGTTCATGCACGCTGTCATCAAGTTGCATACCCTTTTGTAGCGTGGTAAGCGGTCCGACTTCTATTTCTACAACACTTAAATCAGCTCTGTGGCTCAGCACTTCATTCTCATATTTTTCGGACGTGCCCCCCGTGTAGCCAGCAGCCCATGGGGCAGCCTGGATAAAATAAAGCCCCTTCTCATACTTGACGAAGATGCTGGGCAACCGGTTGTTCATGCGTCCAGCGTGCGCTTTATTTACATCGCTTAAGCGCTTGTCTTGTTTTAATCTGAGCCAAATCGAATGATTTACCAAGTCTACTTGGCATATAAAGGGGCACAACTAAAGCGCTTTCACCCACGAGCGCGGCAGCGGCGGCTCTCGCCCCGCCACCCGGGAACGCCACATGACAAACTCCCGCGGCCGGCGGGTGGGCGTCCGGCTGAGGGGGGTTAAACGGGGACGTCTCTGTGCCTGGAGCCGAACTGGCCATTGACAGAAGCGGAGACCGGGGAAAGGCGGGTGGAGAGAGCGCGTCTGGGGGCGGGCGGGCAGGCGCCTGTGACCGCGGCCGCGGCGTCGGGAGCTGCCTCCCGGCGGGGCCGTCCTGGGCGAGCGGGCGGCCCGCGGCGGGGCGGGGAGGGGAGGTGTGACCGCTGGTGTGGCCGGTGCGCGGCGCCGCCTCCCCGGCGGGTCCCCTCCCTCTCACTGCCCTCGCAGCCGGGAGGCGGCGCGGAGGGACGGTGCGTGCGGTGCGGGGAGACCGACCCCGGCCCCAGCCCCAGCCGAGCTGAGCCGAGCCCCCGCACCATGCCGGCCGCCGCACCGCCCCCGCTCCACCCCGCGGCGGGCTCCTGCTGCCACTGCGCGGGTGAGTGCCCCCTTCCCCCGGCCCCCTTCCCGGGGGTCAGACCCCGCGCCGCATCACCGCACCCCCTTGCCCGACAGGTCGCCGACTGGGGGGCTCGCTCTGGGAGGAGGGGGCGAGCTGGGGGCGCCGCGCCCTGGCTGACATGGGGAGCATGAGGCGGTGAAAGTTGCTTCCCAGGTCCTTCCGTGTCCACGGGCTTGCGGTGAGCGAGGGAAGCTTTCGTGGCATTTGAGCTTCAAACGGGGGCTTGAGACTGATGGGGAAAGGCGCGATCCTTCTTGGCCGTGGGTTTGAGGTGGGGGCTTTGGGAAGAGAGGGAGGTCCCCGAAAGCGCGAAGTTGGAGGTGGTTATTTCAGCGTATTCCTTTAATTACCTGTATTTTGAATTGAAGAGAAACACCCTCACCCCCGTTTTGTATCGTCTTGGAGACTAGTGAAGTGAATTCGCTGGGGAACGGGTTACTTCGGGAAGCAGAACAAGAGCTACTACTGCAGGGAGAGCCAGTCCCTGCTGCTGGGTGGGGTTCAGGCCCCCTGTGCCCCCTTTCCGAGGCTGAGACACCCCCTCAACAGCCTTGAGAGGCACCAGGGCAGGCTTTGAAGTCTGAATGTCAAGTCAAGTGCTTGCTATTCGGAAAGGCATGCACGATGTCTTCTGTACTGCCATAAAAATCGAACATTAGAAATAAGTTGTGCTCTTAATAGTCAGCGTGAGTATAGTTTGCTTGGAACGAATACTTGTGGGATGCTCAGAGCACACCGATCTTGTGCCAGAAAAGTAAATAGCATGCAGTGTAAGGATTTTAAGCTGTTGCACAACTGCGTGTTAAAATACGCTTGAGGGTGGTGAATTTTCCCTCAGCTGGGAAATCATTTATAGTTGGAGCTACACGGGTTACAGGCACGGGCTCAAAGGGTGGGGAGGGCTGTTGTGCAGATGGGGATGTTGTGGTAGCCAGACCTCTCCGGGGGAGAATGCTGGCTGTGCCTTTGCATCCCCTGACTTCCGTAGTTATATCAGTTTTGTTTGCTCTTATTTAATAACCTAACAGATATTTATAGGAAAACTGTTCCGTGACTTTTCACTGCACAGTGTTATTTTCTGCCTTCCTCAGGGTACATTCAGTACACAATGTCAGCAGGACTGGACGGGCCACTGGTCTGAGCTAATGGAACTGTTTTCAGGTTGTGAGATGCTTTGTTTGGGAACAACCCCATAAACTGAAACTTTTGCTATGCTGTGTACTAAAAGGTTTTATTTTTTAAGAAAGAACAAAAACAACAACACAAACCCAAACCCTTGCAGCAGCATAACAAGTTCCTAGCTTCTTCCTCTGAGCACTTAGATTGAAACCCACATTGTGTGAGGATATAAGTTAAGAGTTTATCAGTAAACCTGATAGTTCATTACACGTGCTTTTGCTGCTAACTTCATAGATGAATATGTGAGTACATGCAGGTTTGCATGCAAGTGTGTCTTCCCACCTCCTTGTTTTCTTTTTCTTTAGACCTTTTTTTTCTTTTGATGCTTTTTTTTTTTCATATGATCTGAATGCAGTTTTGATACTTTGAAATGTTGTGAACCCAACAGACTCTCAAAACAGTCAGCAAGTGAAATGAACCTTACAAAAGACATTACAGCTACTTTATGTAGTAGAAGTGCAGTTATTATAGCAACTCTATCATGCTTTTCTCAAAAAGTGGTTGCATTTTATATCCCAGGAAGCCGCCCTGTGGCTCTCCAGATAAAACTGATCCTGTTGAGTTAGTCTCTTCCTTGTAGTGTAAACGTGTGGATCTCCTGAAATGACATAACTTTTTCCATGAAAATTTTTATAGGATATTAGGATACATCTTTTGAGAATTAGCTTCTGGTAAATCTCCATCTGTGGTTCGTTAACCTGAATTGGTTAATTGGACTTAAACTGTCAGCAGAGATAACTTGCTTTAATTCAAGTTATTGGCAGCTGTTCAAGACTCTGAATTTGAGCTGTGCTAAAGTTACCTTGTCTTTATTGGGTTTTTTTATACTCAGTTTAATTACCTTGGACACACAAACTTTACTTCTTTTCTTCTTACTACTTTGTCTAGTAGTGTCACTACATTCTTTATATCTGTCTGCACTGTTGCCTTTTCTAGTCATGTTCTGCAGAACATCACAATTTTGGCATCAGCAGGACTTTCAGCATGTGGTGACTAAGGGAAGTTGTGTGGGATTCATTTCCCCTTTTCTAAGATTACTTAGCTTAGTTTGTTTTCTACAGAAACACCTGTAATTTTGTAGAAATCAGGAAAATCCATGGTCCTTCCTTCTTTTCCACCAGCTCTAGGGTGAATTGAGTTGGTTTCTGTCACCGTTTTTTTTTTTTCATTTCCTTTAACTTGATGATTCCTTGACATTTAACAATGTTTGAAATTAACGTTATATAGATTTTCCTGTAAATATAATTAGCATCAGAACATTATGGTGACTTTAGCAGCCTCAGTTAGATTTGATCCAGCTCTCACTGAAGCTAATGTGGATCTTTAATTAGCTTCAGTGTAACTTGGATCAGAGCTGAAAATGTAGTAGTTGAAGAGGTGAATGTGACATTTCTCTTCTTAACAGTATACTGTTTTACATGTTTTTCTCAATTTCAAGGTATGGGGTCTGTCCTTTCAGAATGTTTCCTAGATTCTGGAAGCAATGAAAAAAAAGAAGGGGAGATACAGTCTCGATTGGTTCTAGTGTAAATTTTGAGTTTTGGTAGTGTTTTCGAGTTGTCCATCTTACCTGGCAGTAGTTTGCTTTCACGATAAATGGAAGTCAGGCACGTTTGCCATCTTCCCTCTATTGCTAGCTTTGTTTACTCAGTCTAATTACTGTAAGAATGCAAACCTACTGTCATATCTTCTTAGAGGAAGCTCCCAGTAGACATTCTGTAAACATCCTCTCCCACTCCATCAATATTGCTAGCCAGCACATGTTCTCCTGGTTTTAGTTTTCCCATCACCCCAAATAATGTAGTTAATGGAAATGCTGAGAAATGTCTGGTGATGTGAAAATCCTGATCTTTCTGCTTGTCATCATGCTTTTGAGTCTAATTAGCACTGGCTTACAGTTTTCCCTGAGAAACCCATTTTCTTTTAAAAGCTCTGCAAAACAATTTATTTTCCAATGTTGACTTTATTGTACAAGTCTCTTCTGAAAAAGTGGTTCTGTAATAATGGGGTTACAAACTATATGTGTTAACATCTCTTAAATATGCTATATTTCCAAAGAAAACTTTTGTGCGATTTCTCCTTTTGCAAACCAGATGGAGAATTAGACTCTGGCTGGGTCTCTCCTTTAGTTATGCAACAAGGTTATTGGTAATAAAGGATCTGGAAGCTTAATTAAACTCTCAGTGACACCTCTGCAGGCTCTTTTATTTTCACTGGGTTTGCTCAGTTGCAACCGATTAGTCATCAAGTTGAGATTTAGGAAGCAATGCAAATAAAATCTCCCACAAGAAGAAACAGAATCCTACTCCTTTGACTGAGGCATTGTTGGCTAAAGGGACTAAAAAGCAGCTAAAAAACTTACTTTGTGATGAAACATGAATAATTAATTTGAAATATTCGGTATTTCAAGAGAATCAACGTGAAACTCCTTGTACGCTGATCCTTGAGAAACACATGAAAGTCTTTGCCAGATGGACTCTGGCAAGTGCTGCTGTTGTGTAAGATGTTTTTGTTTCCCCCTGTCAGTTCTGTCACCGTCTTGAAAGATTCTTGATGGAAGGTCCGGGATGGCAGAGCTGACTTCCCTTGTTACTGGGGCAGACCCTAAGCAGTCAAACTGCAGAAAGCAGCCACACACAGCCTGTCATCTGTGAAAGAAATTAAATAAATGAGCAGTTTCATAATATTCTTTTTTTGGTTTTATGCAACTTAAACTGAGCCTCACACCTCCAAAGGCACTGATTCATTTCACGTGCAGTCTTACATTTCACATAGTCTTTACAGATTATGCATTTGTATACTTCTCCATAAGGCTTTCTTTATGCTTGCTTCTTAATTTGCTACCTTAAATGTCAGAAAGAAGATAATGAAATGGGGTTCTGCTCCAAAAAAAAGGAAAAATTATGACACTTGTGAGTCATTATCAGACTCCATGAAATCTTTACCCTCATCTGATGCTCTGAGGGTGATTCAGCTCAGTTTAACACTAACACATGGCAGTAACCATCTGTGTTTGCTGTAAATATTTTATTTTTTTAATTACAAATGGTTTGATTTAGAAAATCTGAAACTGTACAGTGGGGTGGTTGTGGACTTGCAGGGGGAAGGAGGTAAGCACCTGGGAAAGTAATTTTTGCCCAACCACTCTTGCCAGCTTGGGAAGGGGAGTGTAACACAGACAGCAAATGAGGCTGCCCTGCAGCTGTCTGGACTCTGCTGCTTCATTCTGGGGAGAGCTGGACATCAGAGGGCCAGCCAGCATAGACTGCAAAGGGGATCTGAACCTTTAGCAAAGGAGAAAGAATGGGGAGGGAAGGTAAAGAAAACTCTAAGTTTTAGTTCTTTGGAGAGAAAGAAGGAAAAGTGGCTGCTAAATGTCACTTATGATTTGTATTTCTCCTACAGTAATTACGGTCATGTGTTGCTGCATGCTGGGCCTCCCACAGGCATTTCACTGTGGGATGGCACCCATGTTGTGACTGGGGGCAGAGGCACCATCCATCCTGAGAATGGAAAAATCCAGAGCTTACCCAGCCATAACAAGAGTTCCAGTGTGGACGTCTCTCAGGCTCCACTCCTCTGCTGAAGTCCAGCCAATTGCAAGGTTTTCCCATCAGACATTTTCCATCAGTCACTTTGGGTAGCCCTTCCCATTTTAGGAACTCCTTTGCTATAATGTCTGCCTGACTTGAGCTGCTCTGGTGTTCTTTGTCCTCTAGGATCAACCATAAACTCAGAGATCTATGTCCCAAAACTGGCAGTGAAAAGAGGATGAGAGACATCAGCCAGGAGAAAGGTGTAGACTCACTTCTTTCTTTCTTTCTAGAGTGGAAGACTGAGGAAGAATGAGAATAGGCATTCATTGGACTGAAAGATTTGGACATCTCTAGTTTCCAGTTTGCATGATACAATGTATGTTTATTCTTTAGATAAAAAGCAGATATGTTGAAGATATGGTGTATGATGCAAAGCTTTGAAGTCATCTTTCCTGCCTTTACAAGGACAGAGGTGGGCACAAAGGTGTGCGTTTCCCATGCTCTTGCACTCTGGGTGTAGCTGCTAAGGACATTTTCTTTGCTCACATCTGACACTTTGGGAACTCACCTAATGGGACCAGACATATTTGGCCGGGAGAAAGTTTAATTCTGTTGTCGATGTGTGGGACAGAAGGAATCCAACTTGACACACAGCTGAGCTTGCAGAGCTGACAGCTAAAGTAAAAATAATATTGGATGCAAATTTAAGCATGCTTGATGTGAAATTGTGAAAGATGATAAAGTTGGAATCCCATCATGCTAACTTTATATGATCTTTTTGGGCTAAAACTGTGTTTTTATGAGATAGAGATATTATTCTGATTTTTTTGTTTATATGCGAACGCGAATTAGTTTTTCTTCACTGAACTTAGAATACTATTTGAACTCCTGAGTGATTTTAATCCTCTACAAATTGGGTTAGACTGGGTCAGTGACTGATCTCTACTAGTACAAATTGGGCATGGATGTTCTGGAGATGGCAGAAAAGATGTTATAGAAGTCAAAGTGATAACTTATTCCTTTTATTTATTCATTCATTCATTTTCCCCCCATTGTGACAGTATTAGAACTGTTTTTGAAAGATTCCAGCTCTTAAATGGTATTCATAATATTGAAGATGATTTTGTTTTTCTTCTGCTCCAGTAGCTAATGCAGATAAGAATTCATGAAAATACCACAATGAGGTTGGTTTGTATTTTTTAATGTAATTGAATAAAATACACTTTGCTCATCTAAAAATACTTAGACTATGCTTTTCTTTGCTTCAGTAAACCATGGTTATAATACCATATGATTTACAATAATATTTTGTTGTGTGGTGTATTTTAAAATTGCATTGCCATCAAATGTATTCTGAACACATAAGCATAATTCAATGTATTAAAAAAATGTATTTCTATGAGGCCAGGTACTTAAAAGCTAAAATTATTCAGGTTAGAAAGTCAATCCTTTATGACTATTGATTAGCATCAACCCCACCCTGTGTTCCTGTGCATTAAGATATACACATTAGTTACTTTATCAGATGCTGGGATTTTTTATCCTCAGGGTCTCTGGTTCCATCAGTGTATGTGTTGGACAAAGCTTACCTAATGAGCATCTGCTTACTGTTTACTCTGTCTCTTTGTGCTTTTCACTGTGTGTTTTTTGAACCCCGCTGTTAATACAGGCTTATTAATTTGAGGGTTTTTTGTGACATGGTAATTGCTACAGCAACAAACATGGTTTAGTCTGTTGGCAATATCTGTAAAGAGGGGGCATGTACCGAATTCAGTAGGAATCAAGGTGCAAAAAATAAAGTCAAAAGTACTTTATTCTGGGGAAAAATAGCAACTAGAGACACCCAGGTCCTGAACTTCGGGATGAACTAACATTATCTGTGTGTTGTGTTATATTACCTTTCCTGAAGTACCTCTTCCAGTATATGCCCTTGCAGCCATGAGCACCAAGCAGGTTTGTGGATTAGGTCTCAGAGTGTTGTTTTGACTACCAGACTACCTGAGAAATCTAGATTAACTCAATTGCTTTGAAACTCAAGGGAATCGGTTGGGACAAAATCAGTTCTTCGGTAATCACTGCCTTGAGCAGAGAAACTATTCTTCCTGTGGTTTTTTTCACATACTTTTCATCCCTTACAGTTATACATTTTTTTTACAACACAGTCCTTAATCTAGTTTACCTGTAAAAGAGGATCCACTCCACTGTACCCTGGAGGAAACATGGGGAAAACCGCATATACTTCTAAACCGTCTTGTATACAGGAGGGAAGTGAATTCAAAAAGTTGAATGGTTTGAGCTGGAAGGAACCTCAAACATCATCTAGTTCTAACCCTTCTACTGTGGGCAGGGACCTTATACTACACTAGGTTGTTCAGAGCCCCATCTAACCTTACCTTAAGCATTGCCAGTTATAGGGCAACCACAACTTCTCTGAACAACCCTTAATCTCATACCAAAAATTTCTTCCTCCTATTTAATGTAAATTCCTCCTCTTTCAGTTTTAAAGCCATCCCCCTTATCCTCTCACTCCATGCCCTTGTAAAAAGTCCCTCTTCCACTCTCTTCTAGGCCCCTTTAGGTATTGGAAGGCTGCTCTCTGGTATCCTCAGAACTGCCTTCTTCTCCAGGCTGAACAACACTTACTGTCTATCTGTATTCATAGGAAAGGTCGTCCAGCCTTTTGATCTTCATGGCCCTCCCCTGGACTTGCTGCAACAGGTCCACGTCCTTCATATGTTGGGAGCCCCAGAGATGGGTGCAGTATTCCTGGTGGGATCTTACAACAGTGGAGTAGTGAGGGAGAATTCCTTCCCTTGACCTGCTAGCCATGCTTCTTTTGATGCAACATAGGATAGGGTTGATAACTTTAGTTTTTTCCTGTCTTATTGATGAGCTTGCTAATGTTCTTTGAATGGAGTCACCTGTTTGTGTGCATGTAGCTTTTCCTGTTCTTTAAAAAAAATATAGATCAAGGTGTGCTAATATGGCCAGTGACAACAAAATCAGGTAGATATCCCTAATGGGTACTGCAAAGGAGAGTAGACTACGAGAGGATAGTTCTATTGCTGACTTCCAATCCCAATCCTCTGTCTGAGTTTGGCATTCTAGCTGACTTCTTGTTCTTACCCTCACTTTTTACTGCTTCCCTGTTACAGTCTTCATCTGCTTCCTCTGTGTCAGTAAAGTTGAGGGAAATTGCTATCAGCCACTATCAAAGTTCATAGGAACTGCTGCCAGATAGTGCCAGATATGACACTATTTGCTTTGTTCACTACAGTCTGTTTCAGGCCCTCCTAAAACTTCTTTTCTCTTACTTTCCCAGTCCAGTTCTTCCCTAGGTTTCCTTTTCCAGTTTCTGTGAGCCTGTGTGAGCCTTTGGAGCTTTCTCATTCTGGAACTAGAAGCAACTGTCATGCTACAGTTAACGCTGTCTGGATTCAGTCCTTGCAAAAATTTGAGTTTCTTTTTCTACTCAGGATTTTGTCTGGTCAAAACTGATACGGTGTGTCTTCTGTCATTGTTGCTACAATAACCACCAGTTGTGATTCAAACAAAACCTCTGCCCTAAAACGCTGTGAAACACAGCAAGGAGGCAAGGATGAGCTGCAGGGAAGGAAAGTTGGAAGGGACTACAGCTCCTCAGAGAAAAATTCATCAGTGATGTTTCCAACAGCAGGGTTGTAGATAATACCCATGTAAAATTTACTTGCTGTAAAAGAACACCTGTGATCATGTTTTGTTTCTGTGTATCTAATTTAGTGAATTGAGACTTGCCATACTACTACTTCAGTTTTGGGCACTAACAGTGTGCAGTAGCCCTGCAAGTTGCAACTTTTAATAATTTACAGCAAGGAGAGGAGATCAAGATAGAATGTTTCTAGAGGACTCGGGTTGCATTCTGGAGCTGACTGCTGACGCACACTGGTAACCTGTTTGAGCTACTACTTGGCTGCTCTGGGTTCGATGCCAAAGACATTCTTCACACTCAAGTACTTGGAGACACTTGTTAGTATGGTGACATGAATTAAACGTTTTCATTTCCAAGTAAGGAAATGGTCTTTGGTCTTTTTTTACATGCCCTCAGCAGGAATTGCTGGGGCTTGAGAAAGAAACAGGTATTTGTTCTGTGTTTCATGTGTCCTATATGGGGACCAATAGATCAAAATAACTCCCAGATACACAGTTTCTGTCATGGGCAACTTTAGTTGCATGAAGAATGTTGCTCATGTTTTGAGGCGTTTTCATGGTTGCTTTTGTAAGTGGACGCCGTCTAAAGAAGTTGCAGGGCTTAAATAACACCACCTTATTCACAGAAAACAATGCCATACCTAGATCCTATTTCAGTACTGCCTTCTGTTTTAAATTGTGTTGTAAAACTCTTTGTAAAAATTTAATTCCACTTCAACCTGTGACTTGATAGCAGAATTAGCTGCAGGGTAAACCATCCAGTTAATTACTGAAACTGTGATCTCAAGCAGGAGAGCCAAGAAGAATGCAAGAAAAGTGTCAATGTTTTAATTAATGAATAAAAACTCATAGGCTGGTCAACAGAAGGGTAAGTTTTGAAGGACAAATGGAAGCAATACATTTTTAATTGCAATATTTGATCTTTGGCAAGCCCTGTTATTCTGCTGTTGTAGGAGGGGTAGCCAGACAATTCACAGAATCACAGAGTATTCAGAGTTGGAAGGGACCCACGAGGTTCATTGAGTCCAACTCTTACGTGAATGGCCCATATGATGCCTGAAATCAAATGGGATTAAACACCACAAAACAAATTAATAGAGATAAAAGAAAAAGTGGGGCTTTTTACTGGGAGTTGGTCCACTGTCCAAGGGAGAAAAAAACTATTATCAATTTAGATTTGTAACCTTCAAAACTATCCACCCACTAAAGTATCCAACAAAAGTTCATCTAACACCTATGTCCCCAAAGCATTCAACCAGAATCCTTTTAATTCCCTGTACCAGCCCTGAATTTTCCTATCCCTCCCTTCCCCACCCCCGCTACCCCACTAATGCAGGTCCAGGAGTTCTAGGCCTGTCTTTTGCCTTGCTACCCTCGTTATCTTCAGAGAAGAGTGTAAACATTCAGGAGAAGTCCTCTCAGGGAAACGTATAATTCAAACTATACAGTCAGACTAAAGTCCCCCAAAATATAAGGAAAAACCTCAAGGCATGACATACAGGGATCAAATCTGCACCCTTGGCATTATTAGCACAATGCTCTAACTTAGCTTATTAATGCCATAAGATATAGACCGGTTCAAGCCCTGTATACACAATGTCTTCAGAATTCACTTTACCCTGTGTCCAGAGTATGTTCCAAAACATGCAACGAAAGGTCTTCTAGAGGAATTTTTGTGGCTTCCCTCCATGTTTTTCCCCACCCTCCCGCACAGAGGGATGGACTGTGATGGTCACAAATGATTTATATATTTTAAAGATGAACCACAGAAGCTATGCTCCTTTCAGGGGAACACATTTTCTCTCCAAGCAGCACTTGTGCTCTGGTCATAGGTGCTAAATTTCTTATTCCTGCTACCTGTTTGAGCCTCCAAAGCTCAGTTTGTTCCATCTTCCACACTTCTTTAGGGACTTGATGTGATTGTTTACCCTACGAGACCATCATGTCTTCATCGTAAAGAACTCTACATCTCTCTGTGAGTTCAAGTTGTGTTTTTTTGGGGTTGTTTTTTGGTTTTTTTGTGCCCATGTGCACAGTTTAGGTGGGATGCAGGGTGCCCTTGACTAGCCATGTTGTCTTGACTCTGCCCTTCCACAGCAAGAGGACTCAGCATCCTTCTTGGCCATGGTGCACCATTGATACTTGGTAATACACCAGCATCTGTAGATAGGTGTGTATACAGATAAAAATAGACATGCTCACGTATGAATCGATCCATCTTAACATTTCTAAGAAATGTTTATATTTGATGATCATTAGCTCTCAGTAGGACAGTAAAAGAAAAACCATATTTTAGTCTCTGATTTATAATTCGTCAGTACTTGAACTCATTGAAGTGTGCTTCTGACACCACCTCCCGCTTCCTTCTTCTCCCACTTATATATAAATATGGAAACAAGATTTTGAAGCAACATAAATTGTAGCTACAGGATTTGGGTATGTGTGTGACCTTTGAAGGCTTTCTAGAAATGTTTGTTACTGCTTTAAGCGTGCGCACTTTCCTGACAGATTGAGGCTTGTTTCATGTGTATCAGTTAAATATAGCATAACTGAGAAATAACAGAAATGCTCACTGAAATAGTTGTAACAGGCAATTGAAGTTAATTTTTATTGTCTTGTAATATATAGACATTGCGACCACCATGTTGACAAAATTTGACACTTCCCCCTTTCTTGGAAGATATTAGAAGATTGTTTTATGAATTGATTTAAGCATTCATATAATTTTTGTCTTAGAGAAATATGAAATGTTATTCCTAAAATTGTTATGCATTAACATATGGCTTTTGTCAAACTGTTTTCAGCTGGGAATCAAGCCAGTTTAGAATGCACAGAACACATTCCCGCATTGTTCTTAACAATGATATAAAACTGCTCTTACTCCATTAGTTATAGAATTAAAAAATAAACTTGGCTTCTGTTTCAAGCTTAGCCAACTTAGTGAAGAAAGGAAACATAATTGATGCTTGGGGAATTGAAACAATTGACAGTGCACCCAAGCACTTAAAATCAGTGGTTTATAGAAAGGTACAATAACAGCATGGCTGGGAGGAACATAATCTGTGGGAAAAGTCATTATTACCACACCATTACTTTTATGTTGTACCAAGATCATAGGCAGTAAAAATGTCATGCATTGTTCCCATAAGCAAGATAATGCTTTGAGGACAGTGGCTATGCAAAAATCTGGAAATGATGAACAAATTCAGAGCTTCACCAGTTCCTGGTAACTAACATGTTCTGGAGTTGATTTAGATTTCAGAGAACTATTATTACAGCTGATTTTTTTTTTCTCCATTCACAAGAAGCTTTATTCTGAGTGGAATGTAAATACGTGATTGCTGAGAAATCACTAGCACATATGTAGTCATCTTTTGATAACAAGAGATCATCCTTAAAAAGCAGAATGAAGCCAGAAATAACTTGTACAACCACCAAGCATTAGTCACTCATAGCTCTTATATAATGCTTACGTTTCCAATCAGCATGCTGGCAGCTGGGCTTCTTTGTAATATTTGTTTGGAGAAGAAGCATCTATCTCATTTGGCAGAGGAAGAAAATGAAGCCAAGAGTTAAGGGATATGCCAGGGGGCACACAGCGTTTAGCTGATGAGAGTATTGCAACTAAGAAACATCCTTCATCGTGCATCAAGCAGAGCCAAGAGCAGAGTGGAGTTCTGTAGCAGTGTCTCCTCATGTGCTTTTCCTGATCAAGCTCTGGCCTTCTGGACATGCTGTTTTTTGAGGCGCAGCAAGTGAATGCTCTGCTGCAGCACTTGTTTGTTTTCCCTTTTGTTTGTCGTTCTAGGAGAGGAGGCATATTTCCTCTTCACCCTATTATGGCTTGATGAAAAGGACAAATAAAAACACATAGCTTGAAAAACTGAAAATGGCTTTTCTGCAGTTGAAAACAGAAAATGTAGTAAACCTAATCCTAGCACCAAGAGGAACACTTGTGCAGATTTTACATTGAGGATTTGCCCAATGCACTGTGACTATGCAATCATAGTAATGTATGAAAACGGATGGGATTCTGTGGGAGATAATCCATTTTTGTATGCAGGTTTTCTTGTAATGATTCAGGAAACATTCTGGGTGCTTCCTTTTATCTTGGTCCTGTTAGTTCATATATGTATATGCTGAAAATCTGTTCCCAACTGAAGAGCTAGGCTATTAGATGGAGTTGGAAGCACTGTGTAATCTCATTCTGAAAGTTTATTTCTTGGGGCTGAAAATAAATGCATTGTAATCAGGTTTTAATCCTAACAAGTGCAAGAGATCAGAGTAGTTTTGTGGTACATTTTTATTCTTAACTTATCGATGTGCTTGCAAACAGGGAATTATGTTATAGCTTGGTTTGTCCATAACCATGTGTTATGTTTTCAGTTCTTCCTTTCCAAAATTACATGTAACAAATAGTGCCCTTTTCTTTGGCTGATGTTCCAAGATGAAATATCAGGTGGAAAATTCTCGATATCCCTTGAGAATACACAGAATTTTGCGTGATGTGTAATTTTTGGAACAAAAAAGGCAATCCAAAGTATGGGAAAACCAGGACTCCAGTTATCAAAACCAAGATGGCCTTTCTAAGCCAAAAGATTAGATTATACTACTATTAGATGACCTATAAATTATAGCACCTCTAAAAATTATAGCAAAAGTAATGTTTTTTTTAAAAAAAAATTTCATTTATTTAATTTGTTATAAAAAGTCCAGAGAAAGTGAAGCGGAGATAATTATTTATAAGAATGTAAGGTTACACATACAGCACCATCTGGTAACAATTTTAAAACACAAGTAATTCCTTCATTTCACTTCGTGTAATGTAATTGCGGAACTTGTTTCCATGGGGTTTAGAGGCCAAAATTGTAATTGGATTCAGAAAGGAATTGAGTGAGTTCATAGTAAATGTAGTCCAAAAAGAATGCTGAACAAACTGGATGCAATACTGGCATCTTTTGAGGATTTCTGAAATATAGAAGGATTTAGAAGGAATATCTCTTTGTTTTGAGTATTATTTTTCAATGACATTTATTTGTCATAAAATGAATTTACATTTTCTCACAAACTTGACAAAGTTTATAGTTACATGCACGTGGAGATATTCCTTAGTGGCAGTTAAAATTCTTTATAAGCCTTGAAGTCTCCTACCCTTCTCTCTGAGGCCACCAACATTGACATGTAGAAAACTATTGCTCAGAACTATTGCTGATGATGCAAAATAATTAATATGCCTGCCCTTTGTTTGCCTTAGGACGCCAAGACTTGCTGGACCGTTCACCACAAAATGCAAGCTCAAAAGTAAAAGAGAGGAGACTACATGGGACTTGTCCTCCTATAGGTCGTGGAAACTATGGAAAACCGTGCCTGAGTGAAAGCAGCCATAGGTCTGCATTTTTCAGTCCCCGCAATGGTTTTCACACAATACACGCAGAGCACAGTCCTGTGAAGCCAAGGATAATTACAGTGGTGAAACCTGGTGGACGCACACTCAGAAGGATAACCTTGCTTCTCAATAGGAGATCAGTCCAGACCTTTGAACAGCTGATGGCTGACATTTCAGAAGCTCTGGGATTTCCTCGTTGGAAGAATGACCGTGTGAGAAAACTTTACAATCTGAGGGGTAGAGAAATCCAGAGCGTTTCTGACTTTTTCAGGGAAGGTGATGCATTCATAGCTATGGGGAGGGAGCCCCTCACTTTGAAGGACCTGGAAGTGGTATTACAAGAACTTTATCCTGAAAATCCTTATGCTGCAAGTGCTGCAATTCAGCAGAATGAGGAGCAGTCACAAAAACTGAAGAGCAGGTTGTATGACAAGGCTTCAAAAGTAGACAGTGGCTTTGATGAGACAGAAATTACCAAGAATTGCAGCAATGGCATGTCTTCCCAACTGGTAGCTGGACATGAAGGAAAAAGTCAAGCCAAGGCGAAGCAAGGGGAAAAAATGAGAACAAAAAAAAAGTGGACTAGAGGGAGCTGGGGTGGTGAGCATGGAGTGAAGCCTGCTAGGAAAACCCGAGAAAGTGAGAGGTACCTTAACCATGAGAGGAGTTCTGAGGAGGGCTTAGAAGAGAGTTCGGAAGAGGTGCTGAGGTGTGAGAAATGTGAACAGGAAAGGCAGGCCAGAGAAAAGTTACAAAGGGAAAGGCAGGCTGAGGCCTCATTTGAAAATAGAGACCTGAATACAGGCGTGTGCCAGAGGTACCATGTAGAAAGAAATGTAAAAATCAGGAACTGCCGAAAATCTTCTGAAACTTGTCTGGAGGGTGAGGAAGTTGGCTGGAAAGATAATGGCAGTAGGAAGATATGGAAGCCTCTACATAGGATTGTTAATGAAGGGCTGGAGAAGCAAAAAAGGAGCATTGAGAAGGAAAAGGATGTGGAGAAGCATGAAAACCATGGGAAGGAAGTAGTAAAAATCAGGAAGAATGCTGTAGAAGGGCTCCAGCTATCTCATGAAGTGAAAGAAGACAATGGAAATAGCTGTGTTGTGAACCAAAGTGGTTGGCTAAAGAAAGACACTCTGAGGGATGCTGAGAAACTGTCTAAAACACATAGAGAGGGACAAAGGGTTAAAGAGGAATCTGCCAGAAGAGAGGGGAATGTTACATGTAGAGAGAGTGACATGACTCGACGAGATAAAGCAGGGGAACGCAGAGTGAATAAAGAGGAAAACAAGGCTCAGGGATTGGAAAGCACAAGCAGGAGATATGCCATTAAAAGCAGAATCGATGTGGAAAAGCACTATGAGATTGGCAGAACTATTGGGGATGGGAACTTTGCAGTGGTGAAGGAATGTCGCCACTGTGACTCCAATCAGATCTACGCCATGAAAATTGTTGATAAATCCAAGCTGAAGGGGAAAGAGGACATGATGGAAAGTGAAATTCTGATCATTAGGAGTCTCTCTCATCCCAATATAGTAAGCTTAATTGAGGTGTATGAGACAGAGGCTGAGATCTACCTAATCCTAGAGTATGTCCCAGGAGGTGACTTATTTGATGCAATCATAGAAAGTGTGAAGTTCACGGAACATGATGCTGCTGTCATGATCACTGACCTGTGTGAAGCACTGGTTTATATTCACAGCAAGAACATTGTCCACAGGGACCTCAAACCAGAGAATCTTTTGGTAAGTATTCTCAAGCAATTGCATATACACAGGAATTCAATTTTTTTTCCTTTCAGATACGGTTCTTTGAATATTTTTAAGCAAATACTTTGCAGAGATAATGTACCGTGGCAGAACTCTTTGGAAAAATGGGTGTAATTTTGAAGTGAAATTAAAATTGTCATTTCCTTTACATAGATCTGTGCCTTGCAGTTAGCAGTGCTTACAGATAGAAATTCAAGTAAAAAATATCAGACTTTCAGGGGTAACAAGCATTTGTATTTTTCTGAAATCAGGCATGTTACTTAGCATCTGACTTTGATATGTGCAAAGGTGAATCATAGGGCATCTTCCTTGCAGACCAAAAATAATTAATTTTGTTAATTTAGCATATTTGTTTGTTGGACTTTTTGTCGACCGCTGTTGTATATTTTGCAGACCGCTGTGCTAGTCCTCTACTGTAGTGATTTCTATTTTGTGACTATTTTCTTAGAAGCAGAAGTGTGATGCAGTTGATTGAAATAATCTGACAGTAAAACGTGAATGTTTTGGTGAATACAGCATTAAAGTCAGCTCAAATAGTACCATCATGCCAAAGAAAAAAGTTCTTGTTTCCATCACATTTCTGAGGCTACATTCTTTCCATCCAGCTCTGAAGTCAATAGAGTTACTCACATGTGTGAATATGCATAGAAATGTTTGTAGTATTGGTGCTCTGCAAGATAGTAATTGTAGGACCATAACAGCAAACAACTCTCCCTTGCTATGTGTGTGTTAAACTCTTCTATTAGGGTTCCAGATTTCATGATAAACACATAAGCAGCAAATATTTGCCAGTCTCTAACAAATCAGATTTGATCTGCTTTTGTGGAAGATCATAGTTAGCCAGACAAAAATTGTAATAGATTATTTAGTCCTAGGTTCCATTCAGTGCTTTTAAGAGAATTAATTTCTGGAGAAAAGCAGCAATGTAGATTTTAGGACACGCAGAGGTTGAACAAAGCTGAGCTGTTTGCTCACAAAGCTTTTGACTAAGCAATAGCATCCATACTAGGCCCTGCTATGTATCTTGCTTAGTCTGGTGATAATTCTTGCTATGTGGTCTGTGTGTAAAGAAAAGCTGGTGAGTGCAAGTGTCTGGTTTGCAGGAAGAAGTGTAGGCCCTGTCTTTGTGTTTTGTTTGACATTAGAACAAAACTTCATTTAGAACTGCAATAATTTTTCCATTATGAACCAGGTCCTGCTCCTTCCTATTTACTGAACACAAGCTAGGGCATGTGAAACACCTGAGACCAGATGCGTCATTTCCCTCTACAATAAGTAATCATACAGAGCTAAGAGGGGCAAGGTACAAGTCCATTCTGGCTGTTTTCACATTTAGTTCACAGAACTGCAGAGAATGTTGGGCAGTGGCAAAGTTATGTAGCACTGAAATAATCATGTTGTCCATTCTGACAATCAAGATATATTTTTCAAGGACAGTCTGGATCCCAGCCTGTAGGTATTTTGTTGTGTGAGAACATTGTTACCTAAACACTATGGGGAAAAAAAATTGTACCTGTTCCAGTTTCACCTTGCTGAGAATTGACTCTAAGCACAAGTATTAGATACAATGTATGTAAAGCATCCTTTTAAAAAGAGAGTCTATTCAACCAGTTAGATGAGTTTATAAGCTCTTGACAGTGTTAGAGAAGTTCCATGCTACCTAATAAGCATCCCTATAAATATTGGCCATTTGAGCAAGATTCAGGCTTTTTTTTTTTTTTCAAATGTGCTATCTCTGTCTCTTTGAGCGGCTGGAGCAGCAAGGTAGGAAGGAGAGCTGCCACAAATCTTACCATCATCCAGTGCTGAACAGTAACAAACAGTATTGAAGCAAATTTCATGGGTTCATCTGCTTTTGGTGGGTCAGGGACTGGGGGCAGCCTTCTGGAAATGAAGCATAGTGCTTCAAGTTTCCAGCATCCTGCAGAGATATCCTTGGTTGTGCGATACCTGTTGTTTCACTTCAGACTGCTACACTGAAGATGTTTAAGTCTGAATAAGTTTACCTAGACCTTGTACATAGTTGTCAAAACTAGGTATGTACTTTTAGGCTGTTTGCTTTTGTCCTACATTGGCTCTTTCAGTCAGGTGAATCTTGTAATTTCTTTTTTAGCTACTGTTTTCCTCTAATCTTTTCAAGCGAATGGGAAATGAAAGAGAAAGGATCCTTGGTCTATTTTACTAAGGAAGTGCATATGTCTACCATAAACCTGCTTTGTGTGAGAATCTAACCCTGTTTTTAATGACTTTTGAATGTACTGACTAATTTTCATTGGGGTTGACAGAGAAGCAGCAATCTGGGGAAAAAATATTTCCATGAGTTTCATGAAAATAAGCAGCTGGGGAAAGAAAAACCTTTTCTGTCCCTACAGAAGAAAAGGTAGAAAAACACTTTGATAACTGGTCAAATGTAAAATTATTGACACAGGAGAGAGTTGGGAACCTGATTTAATTATTAGTTCACTGCACTTCTGTTTCTCTTATGGAACTGTCCTCCAGTTATAAACTTCTGTATCAGGCATCCATCATCCTTCTTGCTTTTTCTCCTCCTTTTGCTACTGTGTCTGCCTACGATGATCAGACTCTCTGCAGCATGGCTGTGAGGCAGAAGGGTGGTGACTTGCACTACAAAAACAAAATCTGTTTGACAGCTGGTGTGAAGACAGCTGTTATGACTCCCTACCATCTGCTAACAGAATCACCTCATTAGGGACTAGGTGCTCAGCAAGAAAACCTTTGCTATCAAGAATGGGTAATGTGGTGTCTTTGATCCCAGAAATGAAACCATTCACTTCTTTAAAACTACCTGGTGGAGCAGAATTTGCTGGTCAGGTTTTTAGATAAGGGACTGTTTAATTCTACAGCTGATGCCATTTCTTTTCTTGTAAGTGTTAAATTAATGCCAAAGTGTGCTGGTGTTTTTCCAGGATACAGCTGTAAAAAGTACAAAGTCACCTCCTTTTAGGGGAGAAGCAAAAGGCTGTATTTGTGATTGTGTACTCATCGCCTTGTACACTTCTTTAACATATTAACGTGGTAATTGTTCAACACTCAAATTCATAAACATTTTAACTTTTTATGGATTTTGATTTTCCTCCCTCACTCATCCCTTTCTCTCTCTCACGTTTCCTGTAATGTTGTGACACTATTTACACATACACAAAACACTGTCAGTTGTCTGAGTGCATGTGAGTTAAAGTCCATTTAACTACTTACCTGTCAAGAACTTTCAGTATGATAAACTTACACAGGGAATTTTCTGTAAGACTTTTCATGGAGGTTCTTCTAGCTAGCAGCAAGGGATGTCTGATACTCAAACGTGTAAGCAGTAGTTTTTTTAAAACTCTAGCTGTTTGCAATATACAAAACATCCTAAGCTTGCTTTTGTGGTGTCTATAAGAGGAATCTGTGCTGCCATATATATGTGCACACAGAAAAATATTAATGCTGTAAATCATCATCTTAAACACCCTGATGGATTTCACAGGATAGATAAGAAATTAAACAAGAGCATTAAGTACTAGGAGTCATCAACACACAGGAAAAAAAGAAAAGATGAATTTTTCCCTTCTTTGAAGATGAACTTGGCTTTGTCTTATAATCTTCTGATTCTATGGCTGAGATAGCTAGGAATCCTCAGACAATATTCTAATATCCTGTCATGTTATCTGTGTTTGAGAAAGTAGAGAGGAATTCTGAGTGCCTTTAATTCAAGGCCTCCAGGTGTTGGCTTACCTTGCAGTTGAAGTCTATGTATGGCCTAAATTGGCTGTCTATAGAGAGTGTATAAGGTACTGGTCTTACCCCAGTTAAGTCTATAGGCAGGAAGCACTTTTAAATGGACTTTAATAACAATTCTTTGCAGTCTTGAATGCAGAAAGAGTAATAGCTATCTTTTAGGTGTCACTGGGAAGGCGAGTATGTTCATTAAAGTGACTATTTCTGCTTTGCACTCACCATTTAATGGAATATATACTGCAGATGTCAGAGGCTAGATTTCTCCTGAGCAGGTTGCACATTTCTGTGATACTACTATGAGTAAGTAGTCTGGCCTGAGAAGCTTTTGTTTCTACAATGAAGCATGTTTGCATGCTCAAGGTAATGCCAGGGGATGGAAAGGTAGATTGGAGAGTACGAAGTCAGGAAAAAAGGGAGCTAACTTTAAATTGTTCTGATCGTAGTGCTACTGAAGTTGCCGAAGAGTTCTGGGCTGAAGTTTTCAGGCATACTGGCAAGTTACATGCTGTCTTTGAAGTGATTGTCACAAAGCTGTGAAAATATACCCATGGTTCATGCTGTTCCTACCTGTTTGGATAAGTAAAATGAAATCTCAGTGGTTTTGTCCTGGAAGAACAGATGGTGTAGTGTTGCCACCTTGTGCTGTTATGGGAGATTAGGAATCTGGCATCCTGAGAAAAGTGTGAGTGTATTTTACAAAGCAAGAAATTTCCTGATGATTTCGGGATTGAGATTAAGACCAGTATGTTCTCCACCCTTCTCAACCCCCTGCTGTTTTCTAAAAATTTATATAAACACTTTATTATTATTTGTCTTGGTACAATAGCATGCAGGGTAATTGAAAATGTGACATAATTTTCTTGTATAATTTAAAAAGAATTATATATACAATAGGAAAATATATTAATGCTCGTATTTTCATAGTATGCATAAAATTGAGCATTTAAAATGTGAATTTTTGTAGCATGTTACTATCATTACCCCTATTGTTGGAATATAAACTCTGTGGATAGATGCTAATTTAGAAAGCAAGTGTTATCTTTTTTTTTTTAATTTTCCTCAGTTTGTGTCCACAATGCATCATGCCAAAAAAAATCATCATTTAGTTGCCAAAACAGGAAATGGCTGTGGCATTTTAGATTTCCCCTGCAGAAGTTTTGACTGCATGGTTGTAGTAAACTTTGTTTTCAGTTTCATACAGAAAAATGTTTTTCTTGAAAATGCAACAAAAAACCCCATTGTGTTTTTCTTAATCAAAACAAGAGGAGTGCCTATATCAGGGAATTGCAGAGTGTTGATTAAGGTTAGAAGGGACCACTGGAGGACACCAAATCCCCCTATTCAAGCAGGTTTACCTGGAGCATATTACTCAGGATTATGTGGAGACAGTTCTTTAATATCTCTAGAGAAGGAGACTCCACAATCTCTCTGACAACCTGTTCCAGTGCCAGTCATCCTCATAGTAAAGATTTTTTTTCAGATGGGACTTCCTGTGTTTCAGCTTCTGCCCGTTGCCTCTTGTCCTATTGCTTGGCACCACTAAGAGCTTGGCTCCATCCTCTTGACAACCTCCCTTCAGATACTTATATAGATAGACAAGGTCCCCCATCTCAAGCCTGATGAACAGACCCAGCTCCCTCAGCCTTTCCTCATAAAAGAGATGCTCCAGTCCCCCAATCATCCTTGTTGCCTTCTGCTGGACTTGCTTCAGGAGCTTCATGCCTCTTGTACTGAGAAGCCCAGAACTGGACACAGTGCTCCAGATGCAGCCTCACTAGGGCTGAGTAGAGGGCCAGGATCACCTCCCTGGACCTGCTGACAATGCTCCACTCCAGGATGCCACTGGCCTTCTTAGCCACAAGAGCCCTCTAATGGCTCATGGACAGCTTGTTGTCCTCCCAGGACTCCACAGAGCTGCTTTCCAACAGGTCAGTCCCCAACCTGTACTGATGAAAGGGTTTATTCTTCCACAGGTGCAGGACCCTGCATTTGCCTTTCTGAATTTTAAAATGATTCACCCTGCTTGTCTCTGAAGTCTGTTGGATAGCCACGTAGGATTCTGGGGCATCAGTCACTCCTATCAGTTTTGTATCATGCATTTTTTCAAAATAAGAAAAAATGGGATTAGTAGGCTATATTATATTTTTTGTAATATAATATTTTTATTCTTTAAAAACGTCCCAAATCATTTTACTTAATCAAAACTGGATGAGTGCTTACAATTTCAATAAAGATGATAAACAGTGATTAGTCAAGTGTAATATATAGGAGCAAATTTTCTCCCATCTGTGCCCTTAGTTGTGTTGTAATAGAGACCATCTTGAATTTTTGGCTGTCTAAGGCAGTGTCTGATGGCAAAGTATTAGGTATTAAAGCACTGATATACCTGCCTCATTATATCACAGTTTGTCCATTTAAAACTGAAATCCAGATTTTCTTTACTTTTTTGTAGACATTTTAGCTGCCTATCTGTTCCCTATAGTTCCAGAGACAAACAGTTTTTCATTTAAAGGAAATGAATGCCTTTTTTTTACTTCTCAGAGAATATTTGACCCTCAGTCACTAATATTAAGCATACTGATGTATTTAATTATAGTGCTACATTTTCTTTGACTTGGAGTTTGAATATAGAATCACAGAATAGTTTGGGTTGGATCTTTAAAGGTCATCTAGTCCAATCTGCCTGCAACATCTTCAACTAGATCAGGTTGCTCAGAGCCCTGTCCAACCTTACCTTGAATGTACTTAGGGGCAGGGCATCTACTGCCTCTCTGGGCAATCTGTGCTAGTGTTTCACCACCCTCATCATAAAACATTTCTTCCTAATATCTAGTCTGACTCTACCCTCTTTAAGTTTAAAAACATTCCCTCTTTTCCTATTGCTGCAGGCCCTACCAAAAAGTCTGTCCCTGTCTTACTTACAAGCCCCCTTTAAGTACTGAAAGGCCACAGGAAGGTCTGCCTGGAACCTTCTCTTCAAACCGAATAATTGCAACCCTCGCAGCTTTTCCTCATAGGAGAGGTGCTCCATCCCTCTTTGGTGGCCCTCCCCTGGACTCGCTCCAACAAGTCTGTGTATTTCCTGTGCTGAAGACAAGACTGGATGCAGTGCTCCAGATGGGATCTTACCAGAGCAGTGTAGAGGGGCGTAATCATCTCCCTTCTCCTGCTGCCCATGCTGCTTTCAATGCAGCCCAGGATATGGTTGGCTTTCTGGGCTTGTGAGTGCACATTGCCAGCTCATGTCCAGTTTTTCATCCATCAACACACCCAAGACCTTCTCCACAGGGATGCTCTCAATCCATTCATAACCCAGTCTCTGTTTATACTGGGGATTGCCCAAGCTCAGGTGTAAGACCCTGCACTTGTCCTTGTTGAACCTCATGAGATTCCCATTTCTTGAGCTTGTCCAGGTCCCTCTGGATGGCTTCCCCTCTTTCAGATATGTCAAACTCATCAGTCAGCTTGGTGTTGTCTGCTATCTTGCTGAGGGTGTGCTGGATCCCACTGTCTATTTAATTAACATATTTTATTTCTTAAAATAACATTTCATTAGCTGCATTACAAATTAATGCTAAAGACCTGTGCATACGAAATTATAATTGGAAAAAGTGTTTTGACGACTTGCCAGATGGAGGTAGAATATGAGAACAGCTGAAAAGACCCATACAGGAGTTCATTCTACATGAATCTATTTCTTCAACTCTTACTATGTGGTGACTAATATAATTACTAATATATTTTCAGGGCAGCAAGTAGAGTAGCAGAGTCATTTGGAAAGAAAGTAATGTTTTTTACTGGTTTGGTTTTTGTTGTTAGAGCAGTATGATGGAGATACGCTTTTCATGTGTCTTGGTTTTAGGCTGGGATAGAGTTATTTTTTCTTAGTAGCTGTCACAGTACCGTGCTTTTGATTTAGCATGAGAATAGCATAGATAACACAATGATGTTTTGGTTGTTGCTGAGTAGTGTTGACCCTAATTCAAGGGGTTCTCAGTGTCTCATACTCTGCCATAGAGCAGATGCACCAAAAGCTGGGATGAAGCATATCCAGGACAGCTGACCTGAAGGGATACTCCATACCATGGAATATTATGCTCAGTAAATAAACTGAGAGAAACTAGAGAAAGTTGGCCAGTAGTTTGTGGTCGCTGCTGGGGGACAGGCTGGGCTGGGGATCAGTGTGTGGTGAGCAATTGTATTGTACATCCTTGTTTCTCTTGAGTTTTATTCCTTTCACTCTCCTTCTCATTACCAATTATTTAACTGTTCTTATCTCAACCCATGGTTTTTTGGATTCTCCTCCTCATTCCACTGTGGGGAGAAGGGGGGTCAATGACTGAGCAGCTGTATGGTACTTAGTTGCTGTCTGGGGCTAGAACATGACATCAAGGTACACTATAAAGCCAGTAGCTTACCTGGGACTATTGCATTTAAGTACAAAGACACCTACAGCATTCTTCTTTAATTTCCTAGGAAAAAAAACCACAACAGTTTACCTTCCCAAGAGGAAAAAATAAAATTTAATTGACTTTTGGTTATTTTTTGTGTTCTTTTTATTTCTTGGAAATTGCAGTGCACCAGAGTTTGTAGAGTGAAATTTTCTTTTCTTTGTAATTGCTTATCCTTTTCAATATATGCACCCTCTTAGTATTTTGGGGGAAAAAACCCAAATTCTGAAGTCTGTCTTCATTATCAGTACTGTTATTAGAATGTCTTCCTGTTTTATTTACTATGTTCTTTATATTTTGCTGTCTTAAAATGCATCTGGACTAAATATATGTATATTTTGTTTGGTACAGGTTCAGCACAATGCAGATAAATCTACTACACTGAAACTAGCAGATTTTGGCCTTGCAAAGCAGGTTACAAAACCCATATTTACTGTGTGTGGAACACCAACATATGTTGCCCCTGAAATACTTGCTGAGAAGGGTGAGTGTATATTTATAATTTGTTATAAATCATACAATTATTCTGAATTTTCTAATCATGGAAGTATTCCAGAATGTTTCAACCTACTGATAAATCTTTTCAGGGTAGGAAGTTGGCTAGCAATGTAATCTGAGAAAGAAAAGGAAACATTTTAGCTTTTAACAAACACAAGCATGACATCAGTCATGTTTGTATTATAAATCTGTATGTTATTATAACACAACAGTATCAAAGTGTCAAAGATGGTAATTGCTGAAGTGGGTAAATGACCGTAAGTTCATGGTGCAATCCAAGGATAGCTAGCCCAATTCCATGACTATAATCTGAAAAACCTTCCAAGGCCCCTAAGGAAAAAAATTGTGTTAAACTTATGTAACAAGCCAAAACATGTTTCACATCAGAAGGAATTTTGCAGATTTCATATGTAAAAAGATTCAGACCTGGAAAGAATTCAGTTTTGTTGATGACTCAAGCAAAGCTATTTCTATTTTTTGTTCTGTGGAGCTGGGTTGCACATCTCCAGTTATATCCAATTTCAATGGAAACTTGGCACTCTTAATGCTTTTTTGAAGGGAATCTGAGGAGAACTATTTTAGAAATATGTGCTGTGTTTTCTCAATTAGTCTCCAATTGACACTGGCCTTGTGAGACAGTGTTTGTGAAACATGTTGAGGAAGACAGATACTTTGTGAGAGTTGTAGTTAATAATAGGCAGCTTGTAAGCATGGTGTACCAGCCACTTATTCTTTTGCTGACCTCATCTTTTTGAGGAACTGAGCAGAGGTTCTGTGTTTCTTTTTCATTCTATTTCCAAGAAACAGTTCCCTACCAGTTCTGACTTTCCTTTCTAAAATAGGACTTGCCGTTTGTCCCTTCTTCCTTAGGCTATGGGCTCGAAGTAGATATGTGGGCAGCTGGTGTGATCCTTTACATTCTGCTCTGCGGTTTCCCCCCTTTTCGCAGTCAGGACCGTGATCAAGAAGAGCTGTTTCAGATCATACAGCTGGGTCACTACGAGTTTCTTTCCCCTTACTGGGACAATATTTCTGCAGGTAAGATTCTGCATTTGTAGCAGATCTAAGCAATGGCTGTCTTCTTCCCTGGAGTGGAAAAAACTCTCCTTTGCTCAGGACAGTGAGCAAGATGAACTTGGGATGTCTCACAGTTCTCTCTTGTGTGATTCTGTGTTTGCTTTAAATGTGAATTTAGTCCTCTGGTACTACCAATGGCCATGCTTCTGAATATTGCCTTCCTAGGCAAGAGCAAGGATTTTCCTCACCTTGCTTATATATCTCTGCGGAAAAAGGTACCAAAATAATCTCAAGAGTTATGTTAGACTGTAAAGATGTATGTTAAAATCTCAAAAGTTGAGAATGAAATCCTTGCCCTTTGGAACATAGTGTGGATTTTCTATTGACATCAGTGAGGTCTGCACATAGTATCTTTTTCCATCTCACAGACTAGCACAGTGTCTTTTCTGCACTCTTCAGAATCAGAAACTC
This sequence comes from Serilophus lunatus, assembly GCA_013399895.1. Taxonomy (NCBI): domain Eukaryota; kingdom Metazoa; phylum Chordata; class Aves; order Passeriformes; family Eurylaimidae; genus Serilophus; species Serilophus lunatus. The sequence goes on from VXBA01006024.1 coordinate 376,139, forward strand.
TAAAATCTGCTTGGCATCCTATACAGTCTTTTAAAGTATATGTTCCCCAGCATTCTACACCTTTTATGCACCTTAAGGGATGAGATGCCCACTGCTCATTCCTGTGAATTTGAACATCTAGCCTGATGCCTTCGGCATGCTTTCAAGATTAAATTCCCTTCACTTTCTCCGCTCTTTTTGAAGGGGAGAATGGCATGAGTCATGGAGATTTAATATCGCTTATCATTAATTCTAAATCCAGTTGTTAGAATGTCTCTCTTGGCAATAGTCACACGAGTCATTATGAGAAAACTAATTAAAATTAAAAAAAAGAGAAGGTGTAAGTGTCAGCATCACAGAATGGGTCAATGTGGTTCAACCACCCTGCTCAAGCAGGGTCATCCTAGAGCACATGGCACAGGATCATCACATCACTGTACTTCACCCCTCTCTCTCCTTTTCTTTTTTTCATAATAGCAGCAAAAGACCTCATAACCAGGCTGTTGATAGTAGATCCCCAGAAGCGCTACACAGCACGTCAAGTACTTCAGCACCCTTGGATCAGAACAGCCGGAAAAACTAACAGCAGGAATTTGCAGAGGGAAGTGACAATAAATATTGAGCGCCATTTCCGGGCCCAGCGCCGAAAGGAAGTTGCTGATGAGAACACATGAAATCTATTCAAGCTCATTTAGTTTTCTTTTTATTGATTGACAAATCATTTAAGTTTTCTAAATGAATTGGGATTTTAGTGTATAGCTTTTTGTGGCTATCACCATGCCTTTTTTTTTTGATTCTGAGATTCTGAAGTACAGAGTTCAAATTCACATCTGGGTACTCTGTTGATAGCAGTGACAACAAGGTAAATCCTGGAGGATGTCTATTATTTGTCTTTAAATACCGATTTGAGCTCTTATATCTGTTTTAGATGCCAAATGTTTGCTTCTGTGGCTGACACTTCTCTCATTCTTTTTGTATGATATGTTCCAGGAGTTTTGTGTTTGTAATGTTTTCAAAATAGCTGTCTGCATTACACATCTTGCACTGGTTCTTTAATCTGTCTCTTCACTGATTCCTTCTAGTCACAGAGAAGGAATAATAAAAAGTAAATATATTCTTTAGCTGTTGGATATATTAAACAAGTAGCCAGATACTAAATTTATTAAATTGTGAGGGAAGAAAAATCCTTATAGACTAAATCTGGTGTCTTACGATATGTCCTTTGGCAACATCTCTCATTGGTTGTTCTCATGGCCAGAGTAATATATGGTACAATGCTTCTGTTAAATGATGATGGTGCTGTGTAGTAAGGTAGTTTCATTTATTTATGAGAAATGGGAAGATACCACGACTGGCACCTTTTCAAGACTGTAATAATGACAACTTTCAAAGAACTTTTCTTCCTACTCTGGGAAGCAGGAAGTTAAGCATTTCAAAGTGCATTTTGGTTCTTTTCCCAAAGTCGCAACTACTGAATGATAACTCAAGCATTTTTCCACATTGATTTTTTTTCCTAGGAGCCATCCATGTGTACCTGTGACTCTTCCATGCTGATGGAAAAGAAAAAGCTGAGAAACTGTGACTAAAGTTAAGCCTTGCCTTCACAGTTCTCCTTTCATCAGCAGACTTCGCAGCTGAATTCCTTTTATATGATGTTTCCGTGTAGTTTAGCAATTGTTTGGGGTTTGATGTGTGGTTTGTTGGTTTTTATTTGTTTTGTTTGTTTTTTTCCCCTCTTGCTCTCTCTTTCTCCTTGCTTCCATGAGAATGGACAATGGGATGAGATTACATTAAAATCCAACTTGAGGAAAAGCAACTTGTTGGCTATGGAAAGGGCTCCCAGGGGAAGTGTCAGATACTCTAATGCATGTGTTTCTTTGTATTTTTATTGGATGCAATTGTAAAAGAATCTTGAGGGGAAAAATACAGTCCAGAGAAGGGCTAAGACCTGGAACATCTTTCAATCTCAGAATTTTTGGTTAACTAATCAAATTCAAAAGGCAGTTGAGTTGTCCATTTGATAATTCTTTGTCCATGAGTTCCATGTGCTAGCAAGTAATGCTGGTGTTAGAATATCAGTAGTGTTAGCATTGAATACATAGCTTTTAGAAATGAATGAGCGTATTTTACACTTGGAGAGCTGTTGCTCTATGTATTACTTAGTGAGAAATGCCAGAAGTGTTTCAGGATGAGTGGAACATTTTCATGAACCAGAATACTGTTTTTTGTCAAGTGCTAATATTTTGTATGAACATCATGAATAACCAAAAAGTGTAGGGTGCTGTCGTGTTTCTGTTTCATCTTGTACTGTTTTGCTGCAAGAATGATGTGCAAGAGACCACTTGACTCTCATAAGACAATTGCACTTTAAATTGAATTGGCTTATTTCTAATACCTATTGGAGTAAGATTTGATATAGAGCTCAAGAATTTGTGAAATAAATCAGTGAAATCTTTACTGTATGCCTGAGTAGTATCTATATGATGTGTCATACTTCTGCTTTGGAGTCTCTGAGTCAGGAAGACTTTTCCTTTCTTAAGTAGTTCCCTGAGTTAAGGCTATGGTGTAACCTAATATTCTAAAAGCATTACGTGTTCTTTGAATACTAGTAATAATGTTTTACCTGTTAATTTAAGTCTATTTTGGATAGGAAACTGTGGAAAAATAGCTTCTGATGTGCAATATTATATTTTGTAATTATCTTATTTTTAATATAGTTGTTTAGGAATAAAGTTTGAAGTGACAAAAAGATTATTTAATCAGCAATTAATCTGAAAGTTTAGAGATTGTGTTACAAGTTGCCTTTTTCACCTTTAAGACCCTGTCTACAGCCTTATTCATGGTGCAGAAGATAAAGAATTTGATTGTAATTAATATAAGTAATTATTTTTTCAATTATTTTGTTTTCCTTTTAAGTTCTCTGAAACAAACAGATAGACTTAGGTTCTCTAAGACAGTCAAACTTGGGCTGTGCTAGGTAGTCACTGCATTGCACCTGTAAGTTCAGATGCTGCTGTGGCAGTGCTGAGGCACTGTTTTTTTGGTGTTGCTAATAGGTGTGTGGCATTAGGCTCTCTTTCTTCCAGTTGGAGGCTGTAAAAGCTTCCAGGTGCTTCTCAGGGTTTTTATCTCTTTCTTTCTTTCTTTGTTTCTCTCTCCTATTTGTAAATTCCTTCTTTTCTCTTTTTGCTTCCAGTGTTCTTGCTCTGCTTCTATGCTGTTCTAGGGAATCCAGGTCCCCAAACATTACGGTTTAAATTACTTGTAGCAATGAGAACCCATATAATTTGGGAGAGTTCAGTCTCAAACACTGCTTGCCAATGTTGAAAGTCAATAATGTTAGGGAGGACTCAGACTAAAAATGGTGAAAATCCCTCATCTGTCTCAAATATCTTCAGTGTCCTCTCATCTCCTTCTGCGTTTCCTCAGGCTTCCCTCTTCTCACTGTGTGACATTTCAATGCAGACTTCATCTTTATGCTCTGTAAGACAATTTTTAATGTATGAGCCAAATTCACACTCTAGGATTAAGAATTATCACTATTCATTTCCTGAGATCTTTCTAATGTATACTGTCTCCTTGAGTTCTGGAGCCATCTCCCCTTTTTTTTATTCCTTGATTGGTTCCTTTTTCTATGGGAAGTCTGAGGAAACTCAAAGCTGGGGAAGATTAAAGTCTCAGAGAGCAAGATCTTGCTGATTTGTTAGGAAGAAGAAATATCCTTCCCTGCCTTTCCTTAAATCTTTGTGGATTAGGCTCTGTTATGGCTTTATAGTCCAGTGAAAGTAAAACAAGTTTTAGTGTCCCTGGCTCTTTAAATACTAACAGTGAAGAAAGTCTGAACATACCACCAAGGAAAATGAAAAACCCCAAAAAGCTAAATGCACAGTACAAATTACTATTGGAGGACTCAGTAGGAAAGTTGCAATTCCAGAGGATTTGCTAGGTCTAGGGCAATAGAAGGGATGAACCTGTTTGTTTCCTGTAAGCTTTTGCAGATCAGCTGTGTAGGTGCCTCCTCCTAAAGTTTGAGTCCTATCTCCCAAAAGAGATCAAGTTCTAGTTATTTTAGTGTTATTTCTTTACTTTTTGCTATTGGCTACTCAAAAAAATGTTCTTTCTTCAGAAACCAGAGGCTCTCCACCATCTTTAGCCATTGCTTTGGCTATTCTCTAGATGGCTGCAATTTTTAAGCATACTTGTATATTTTCATGCCCTAACTATAATTTTTCTCAGAAATTTGAAGCACAAAGATCCAAATGTATAGAATTGAGTCATCAATATTTAATTTCCTAGTGACACACATGCCTTATAGATAGAGTTCCTTTTCTACACTTTTTTAAACTTTTTAATTTTATGAATGAGTCAGCACGTAAAATCACAGTCAAGGCTTTCAACAACAGTAGTAACAAAAAAGTGTCACTGAAGGATAGTTGAGGTTTTGGTAATGATGTGCTGCTCCCAGAGATCAAAGAGTCCTGTGAAGCATTTTGAATGTCCTTAAAAGTCAGTGTTACTAGCTTTGTGCATCATAAACCTTCTTTAACTGTGTTAGGAGTTTCTGAATGTTAAATCCAGGCTTTTAGTGACTGCCTGTGGCTGACAAAATGAAATAGTATTAACTCTCTCCAGTGGCATGCTTTCCACTGTCTGACGATAAAGTGGTCCCTGGATATTTCTTCATTTGTCCACCAAGGTCTACTTCTTTACTTTCCCATATGCTATTACATTTAATTGTTCCTACATGTCTCCTACATACTTTCCATCACTTGTCATCTGCCTCTTATCCCCTTGGATGACTCCCATTACTGAAAGATGGTGAAATCTGCACATGTTAATATGTTTTTTTTTCAGGAAATTCTGGACTTAGAAATAGGAATTAACAGACATTTTTGGAAGTATTCAGGCATCTGAAACTTGCAAAAGACTAGCATTTCACTTTGTGAAATGCCTGAAAATGAATAATGGGAAGTTGGTTGGTTGCTCATATCTTTAGTCAGCTATTACTTAAAAATGTGTGCCCGAGAGACTTGTGATTAAAGCTTGGCAGTACAGCACAGACTGTTTCATTTGAGACACAGACATTTCAACTTCTTTTATTCAGGGACTTTCTTCTTCATCTCAGGTTGTTTAGCTGCTGTGTGGAATAGCTGAACTCAAACATCATTAAATCTGTCATCTCTGTTTTGACTGGTGTTACAGGTGGATTTCCTGTATCTCCACTACTGCAGTTTTTGGCTCAAGGGTGAAAGAGACATAGTGGGATGTTACCCTCTGAGCTTAGGCCTTTTGAGTTATGGTCTTGTTAAAGTGAACTTCCTGGAGGCAGCTGCTTGCTTTTCTGCAAGTATCAATATTTGGGGATGTATTCAATCTGCTTAAAAATATAGTAAATTTGCTCTTCTTCTAAACTAAGCTCAAAGACTTGTAAGTATCACTCTGAAGTCTTTCTTCCATAATTTCTTCTGTCACCTGGATTTCTTTTAATTTTAGCAGTATATGGAAAATGCTTTTTATGTTTCTGGGCATGCATTTTTCTGTTCTGTCTAAGTTCACCAGTAATACTTAACTGTTGATATTCTTGCTCCTGAAAGGAATATGGGCACTTTAACTGGGCTGACATTGTATATTGGCATTGTTTATTCTACAATATGGTTTATTTGTAACAAGGCTGAAGGTGTAATAATACATTACAGACTTCAGCAGAGAAGTTATTATTCCTTCCTCCCCTTGCTCCTCCAATAAAGGCAAAATATATAGTGGATGTTATGTTTCAATTCTTTCCAATAAACTGGGAAATATTTGTGTGGCTAAGTATTTTGAGATTTTTTTTTAATCCTGACAATGTATCTATTTGGGAAATGCTTGTTATAAAAGGTTTGCAATTTCTGTAAATATTGTGTGTAACTTCATTTACAACTTGAAGAACCCATTTTAATGCTGCTGTCCTTTGAATACTTACAGATGTGTAAGTATTACTTTGCTGTTGCATGCAATTTCATTAAAACCAACACAAATCTTTGCAGAACTGGAGCTGGGATTCATTCTACCACCATTTTTGACCCCTTACTATATTAATCATATATGCTCTGATGTTACAGCAATCATGACAAGCAGATCTAGCTTCACTGAGGTTTAATGCATACAGAACTGATTTCTCCCATCATTAATTCTTGTTCATTCTTATAAAATTTGAGTTTGTTTAGAAAAAGATTTGCTTTCTTTGTAGTAAGAGACATTCTAGTTGAATTTGAGTTTCTTACAAATACAGCTTTTTCAAAGGACACAGTTTTTTAGTAGCTTGCGTATATTTCAGTTCTGTTATTAAAAATGGCATTTTCCTGCAGGCCTGCAGAATTGTCTGAAGCAGTGGAAATAAAAATGTGTCTAGTGTATTGATGGTTTTTTTTGAAGAAGCTACCTTCTCCGCAGGTGAGCATGTGTGATAGAGTGGCTGCCAGGGACAATCGTTTATTGCATATTGGTCCTTAAAGACATCAGAGCCCCCTCGCTACTTTAAGAATAACTGTACACTTTGGAATGACTGACTTTTGTGATAATCACACAGATTTATTGTGCTGCATTTTAACAATCTTTATGGACAGCTAATTAAATCTGATTTAATGCTTTGCTGTTACAAGTGGGATTCAGACTGTGTTTCCTGTGTCAGAAGTAGCTGAGGGCAGAGTCCAGCAGTGCAATAAATTTGTGTTATTATCATAAAAATCAGATGTTGTATTTCCACAGAATCTTACCTTTTGAAATTAGAACTGTTTTCACAATGTAGCATTTGAAAAACAGAAAAAGTAAAGCTAATAATCTTTAACTGTCACCAGAAATGTATTCTGTTTTCTGAATTCAGCTTGCAATGTTGACAGTTTCAATGACATTGCAGTGTTACAGCATATAAACTTATTATTTAACAGGTGCAGAAGAAACCTTTGTGCACAGTGTAAGGATGGAACAAAATGGGTCAAATACATCTTATTTCTGTTTATCTGGAAACATACTGGCAAAATAATGTTCATATGCTGACTGATGGGTGAAAAATGGATTAGTGACAAGTATTTCCAATGGAAGCATAATGTTCCTTAAAAATATGTGCATGTTGGCTGTTGGGCTCAAGGCTAGTATGTGTCCTGGTAAAGTGTTATTTCTTCAAATAAAGAGAGAGACACACCATATTAAATAGCATGATCTGAAACTAAAAAGTGAAAAGAAGTTTCTGAAAGAAAAAAGTAGGGGAAAAAAAACAACAAGAGGAGGAAAAGCTGAAGAAAAACATAAAATTTTCCACACACATTTTATTTTCTTAAGTACATCAATGCTGTAGACAAATCTAACAAGCTTTATGAGTGAAAAAAAAAAAATTCTTTTCCCTTGCTGGTGTGTAACGTTCCTGTGGTGGTTCCCCAGTGACTTCTCAGTGCCTGGGAATAATTGATTCCAGCATATACTATAGCAACCCCTACTAGCACTATCCCACATGGATCATAATTTTCTAATGAGAAGACAGGAGTAGAATCCCATAAAAGAAATAAAAGCAAAACTGCTCCACCATATAAATAACTCTTAGTAATTTTTCATCCACACAAGAATTTTATGGAAGTTTTATTTTAACCTGCTTTTGTAGCTCAAACAGTTAATGTTCAAGGGACAGAAGTCAGAGCTGGATGTTAGATGTGACAATAATAAACCCCTCCTAACAGATGAAGCCTTACACGATGTGACTCTTGGGGATGGGCCTGCACAGAGTTAAGAGTTGGACTCGATGATCTTTGTGGGTCCTTTCCAACTCAGCATGTTCTGTGATAAGTTAGTGACAAATAACTGGTAAGGTTATAAAATCAGAATTTTCCAAAACCTGTGTTTAGGTACAGAGTTCACCTGGGGAAAGGCAGCAGGATATATGAGGAAAACTAGAACAAGGATGTGCAGGTAAATCCCTTAATGAACAGGAAAATGAATTGGTTCTCTGATTGCCAGACTAGACCAATGTTGGTTGCTGAAAATGAATTATATTTATTTTAGAAATTTTTAAGATCTGATAGTGGGAGTCTTAAAAGCCACAAACATGGAGTTTAGATTATCAGTTTTTGTGAAATAATGGTACAATTTATGCTTTTGCTTTGAAAATCTCACCCTTCTTGAGAATATTTTCTTCTAGTTATTAATCCAGGTTTTAAGGAAAACAGAAACATTTAGTGCCATATTTCTATGACACTAAACTTGGCTCCTATGTACTTGCCATTAGCAAAGATTCTTGAACTTGAATATCTTCCAAAATTTATATTTTGAAATTAGAAGATCTACTGGTGTTTCTGAGGGCATTCCTGCATGTTTCAATGGATTAGAGCTGGTGATGGAGACTTTTGTCTCTTAGTTGCAAGTAACTATTGATTGAGACTTTTGAGGTTTGCAGCTTCTGGAGAGGGGAAGGGTGTGAGTGTGTGCATGTGTTTTAATGGTATAAATGTTGTATCCTGTGCTGGCTGTTCCATAATGCTAGTTCTTGGTGCTGCCTTGCACTTTCAGCAGCAAAAAAGAATGTATTATTCAAAACATGCTATTGAAAATAGTATCATCAGATCATTGTTTCAATGAATCAGTGATGGCATTGCTATGAATTGTACTAAAAATTAAACAGCCTTTACCAAGGGGATACTTTGGATGAAATTTTGGACAGAGTGTTACAAGAGATTTCATGAAGAGAACTGACAAAGAATTCAGCAGCGTCATTCTTGTAAAGTAAATAACCAGGGTTGACTGCCATTCAATTTGTTTTAAAAGTCAAATAGACTGATGGCAGAAGGGTAAGGATGGGACAGCTTTGTTTTTTTTTAATTGGAAGTCTCCTTATTGACAGGCCACAATGGTTTGGATTCTGCGTGTTACGATATTTGCGCAGGTAACCAGAGAACTAAACCATCTGAAGCATTAAAGGAAGCTTTTATTTGGAAACACTATAACAGGCTGCAAAACAGCTGGGTGGGAAAAGCAACATACACCCAAGGTTGTGCTTTGTGCCTTACATATCAAAGGCCCAACGCATGCGTATACAGCTCTGTGGGATGTTTTTTGCATTTTTCCTTCTCTCTTCTCTTTTTCCCTTCCCCCGCATCTGTGGGAAAGAATGCTTTGAAGTTTTTTTACAGCTTGCAAGCACCTTCTTTATACATTCTTCTTTTACATTCTTCCAAATTTAAGTCTCTCAGCTACCTAAGGTCTCCTGGGCAAAGAAATCCTTAAACCAGTTCATCTCACCATTTCTTGTGCAATGTCTCCCAAGTCCCCCTACAGATTCTGAGGATTTGTTTCATGTCAGTCCGAATTATAATTCGTGAGTCCCAAACTAGAAGGTTTTCAGTTCACATGTGTGTAAACATTTGCAATTTGAATAGGATAGTTCTGTATGGGCTGAAAAGAAACATTCTTTATTTTCATTGGTATATTAGCTATTATAGTTAGTTACATCACAGATTTTCTGGTGAAATATTTTTTTTTGCTGAAAAATACAGCTTGCAAAACTGGAACTATATCTAATCCCATACAGCCACAGATATTTAGGTTTTCCAAGGTGATGGCTTGTGTATGATTCTTTGAAATGAGATCCTTCGTATTGCTGAGGTCTGTGGATGTTTTTTGTTAATGTGAAGTTTTCCTACATGTGGATTAGCTAGTAATAACAACAGCGTGGCTTTTGGGCAGCATCAAAGGTCTTCATAAACTTTAGCTCCTGTTTATTTATTAGGCATCTGTGCCTTGCCTCAGTGAATATACATACACATATATAAAGCACAGACAATTTGTGGTCGTTTGAACCACTGTATCACTAGAGGGCATGCAAGAGTGACAAAAGACTGAACAGATCCAACAGCAACTAACAGATTTATTGTCTAGGGGCTCTACCAAAAAAAACCAACCTTTTGGGAGCCCAAGACAAAATACACAAATGTAACACTCGACAAAGAAAAAAAAAAACCAAAACCAAACTGCTCCTCAAAGCCAGCAGGCTGGCCGAGAAACAGGGGAAGGAAGGGGGAAGCCGCCTCCTTGATGGTACACTCCCGGCCCTCGGAGCCTCCTGCAAGACAAAAATGGTGAAAAACACCCCCCGCAGGGACACCCACAGGGAAGCTGTCATTTGCAACTTGGCTGGCTTGGCTCTGATGGCCCCATGCTGCTGCCTGTCCCAAGAGAGGTGAATGGAAGCAAGCCGCGCGGTCCGGGATCTGGGAGAAGGGGGGGCCACAATCCTCTCAGCTCAAGAGACAGCCGAGAAGAGGGGCAGGGCTTCTGTGTCCACGCCTTTTTATGCCCTTGAAGTCCCGCGGGAATCCAGTGTCTCCTTCCTGACCAGGCTGTTTGGCTGGTGGAGCCGGGCTCTGCTTTNTTTGCAACTTGGCTGGCTTGGCTCTGATGGCCCCATGCTGCTGCCTGTCCCAAGAGAGGTGAATGGAAGCAAGCCGCGCGGTCCGGGATCTGGGAGAAGGGGGGGCCACAATCCTCTCAGCTCAAGAGACAGCCGAGAAGAGGGGCAGGGCTTCTGTGTCCACGCCTTTTTATGCCCTTGAAGTCCCGCGGGAATCCAGTGTCTCCTTCCTGACCAGGCTGTTTGGCTGGTGGAGCCGGGCTCTGCTTTTCTTTCGGGATCTGGCACCCTGAGCAAAATGGCAGTTCCCGCAGAAACGCCATGCGCTCAAGGCCTGGAGACCGGCAGCCACCATCGCCGCTGGCCATGGGGGGATTCCAGGGGCCACCAGCCTCACTCGCGGGGACCGGCCACAGGTGGTGGCCCATGGGGGCAGTTGCCACCGCACGCCTCCTGGCACAGCGAGGAGGGGCTGCGCGGCCATGGCCACTCCCGGTGGGGGCTCTTNCGCTGCTCGCAGCACGGCTCCGCCACCGCCCCGTTCTGCCCGCCGCCGCTGCTGGGAGCCACAGCCACCAGCGAAGAGGTGCCGGGCAGGANTCCGTCAGAAGAAACCCGCCGCCCCGCGCTGCCCGCTGCCGCTCCGCCCACCGCTGCGAACGGGGCGCCGCCGCCACCAGTGCGGGCGGGATCGCGCCGCCCTGCCGGCCGGCCACGTCCGCGNCCCACACGGGGCTGGGGTGAGGGGGGGATCTGTGGGAGCCCCCACGCCGCCAATCCCGGAGTTTCCAGCGCGCAACCGTCAGCACTGCCAAGAAAAAACAGAGGAACGGCTCGGCTCCATCCCTGTCTCTCCGCTGGAATGGGGGAGAGCCCTGCTGTTCCACCAACACTGCAATCTTGGTCTTCCCTTCATATTTCTAAAAAAACCCAGTTTTAAACAGGGCAACAAGCGAGCAATCCCAAACATCCTCCCAAACACCCTTCCCTCCTCCTGAAACATCCAAAAAACACACCGCCCCCCCGACCCATAACACAACTCGAATTCCTTTCTGGGAGGAATGAACAACTTGAATTCCTGCCTGGGAGGGTGAAGAACAACTGACATTCAGGATTCGCTCATGCCCTGCTTGCTGAGCTGATGCTGGTGTGGCTCTAGTGCTGGGAAAAGTCCTAGTGGAAGTCTGGAGGTCAGGGGCTCCTCCTGAGGAATGAGACAGGCTTTGTGAGCACACAGCAGCAACGTTTAGTTAGAGCAAAGACCTGCCAGATGTCAGTCTGTCCTCTTGCTCCTGCAGATGTGGTCCCCAGTGGCTGTGGGTCAGGGTCCCTTTCCGTCCTTGAAATCCTTCTACCTTGTTGTCTTTGTCATGTCCAAATTAGAAGCCTCCACTACTAGGAACAGTGACAATAGCAGTGTATGTACAGCACTTCATGTTTTCAAAGCTCTTCACAAATGTTAACTAATTAAGCCTCAGCAAGTCCTTATAAGTCAGGTATTTATTCCAGCTGAGTGTTTGTATCCACAATCAAGAATATGTTAGACATAATCCTGCTGTCAATCAGCCTAATTGACTTAAATGTTTAATTGGGTAGTTCCCCTCAAGTAAGTTATGTTGAAAAAACGTTAGCCTGGGGAGAATTATATGATGGAGAAGAATGAATTGCAAGAAGAAATCCTCAGCTAAGGAAAGGCAAGGATGACTGTCAGTGGGGGTTTTAAAAGCAGCCAGAGAGACAGAAGCTCTTTTGTCACTGCTGTGAAGTATCTTCAAAGAGGCTCAATTAACCTGAAATTAAACAGCTTGTCAGCCTTTGTAGGCAGGTTTGTTTCAACAGGACAAATGCAAAGAGAAAACCTCTAGTACTAGCAACAAGTAGTAGTAATAGTAGCAAGGAGAGCAGCAAGGAACTGATGAAGTCTGCTCTATGCTTGAGCATGGGTTCAGATTCTCTCACCTGAACTCTTTTTTTGCTAGAGAATGGCAGCTGTCTTTTACATCTTGCAGGATGCTGGCATGTTGAAACTAGATGATCTTTAAGGTGGTTCCAACAAAAACCATTCTATGATTCTAACACAAACAGTTCTTATTGTGGTATTGAATGGGAGTTAGTGTCTAAAATGCCAGTAAATGATACTCAAAAGATTAAATATCTTCTGTCTGGGATACATGAATTTAAGGACTGTTGGAGCTGAAGTAATAAATAACATAACTATTATGTGTATGATGGATATAGGGAACTGGTATGATTATTACCCGTTTTTCCTAGACAGACAGGTAAATTAGTGAGCTTGGGTCAGGTAGCTTCTTTGCTGAACTAATCCACTTTATGCAACAAATGTGAGACTTGTGTACTCACCTCCCTCCTTTGTGCTTCCTGAAGCCTGAGAAGTACATAGCACCCTCCCATGATGCAATGCTGTGAGCTGTGACCCCATGTGCCACAGGTCCAGGTTGTCTGCCATAGGGCATGGAGAAAGGAAAAAGGTTACAACTGGGAGACCTGAACTGGCAGGTGTTGCCAAGGAAAAACTCCAGGCTCAAAGAGGTAGCTGAGAGCTCACTTTGCTGATGTGGTCTCCCCTATATGTTTTCCGTGATGCTATAGGGGACTAGAAAGCATTTCATGAAGTCACCACTCCATCTTCTTCCAAGTAAGATTCCTGTGGCATTCGTTATGGCCACTGGCTAGCCTGTTCTTTAAAAGCTTAAGGAAAAGGATCCTGAATTTGATGAAAAATATCTCATACGCATTTTGGGCAATCTATAATAGTATTTTGCTCTTCTCACTGTCAGAAAGAATTTCCTAATTTTTCTATTGCAAAGTCAATCTGTCTTGCTATGACCTTAGTACATTCCTTCTGAATGGTGGCCAGAATGGATGTTAGATATCTCTTTCTGTATCTGAAGGTTGTTCCCTCCACAGTCACCTCTCTGGAGACGTGATGGGGTTGGCTTATGCCTTCTGCTAGAGAATACTTGGAAGATAGGTTAAATTTTTGGCACCTTCAGGTCTGTTCTCCATTCGTTTTACTGTCCTTTTCTCAGGCATTAACAATGGCTTGTGGTGATCAAGCCTACAGTAGGATTGCTTGTTGGGGTGCGTGTTCCTTCTTACTTAACAGCCTATACCTCATTTCAGTGCTCTGTGTAAGCTGCAAAAATTTTCCAGACTGCGTGTTGCCTCCCGCTTTCACCAGTCTCATTCATTTATGTGTGGCTTCAGTGCATGCAAAACTTTAAAACCTGAGACATCACTGCTGGAGAAATACTCTTGAGAACTGAGTTTTGATGGCACTTTATATGAAGATTTTAAATATTTTGCTTAGATGACCACCATGAGGTTTAAGAAGAAGGAGGTGTACAAAGATTATTTAAAGTACCTTATGTCAAGCAGCATGCAGAGATTCTCTTGTTGTGGTAGGGGAGGTAAAGGAGAATGCAGAGAGCAGCTTAGAAACAAACTAGCAAAAAATTCCAATGCATTCTTCAGAATTTCACTACTGAAAACAACTCTTCTGGTAATTCACAGCGAGAGTAAGCCATAGGTAATACCTTTGCAGCTGCTGCAGAGAAATAATCTTCTCGCCTGCATCTTTTCTTACAATCCGTAAACTTGGCTTTGAAAAAGAGATGTGGCTGTAGATTCAAACTGACAAGTGTTGCAACATGAAATGCATTTCAGTGGAGAAAAAATGACAGTTTGAAAAAGAATGTTTAGGAAAGGATATGACTTAGGAAACTGTATTACCTCATTGAAAATGTTGTTTTGCATGGTGCAACATCAAGAACTTTTATGTAAAAATAAAATCCAAGACTTTTACTATGTTTTAAAAGCCATCTGCTTTTGTGACCATCTATTTCTTATGAACAAAGGAATGGTGGTTTAAAAAGTAAGTATAAAAGTATCTGAATAAATTTCCAAAGACCATTAAGCACAAGACTTTTTTTTTTTAATTTTAATGAAATTTCTGTGATTATGTTGATCAAATGTCTGGTAACACATGGAAAAACCTGTTCAAAGGTATTATTCTAAATTTCTAATTAGTGTGGGCCAGTCTTTTCAGAGTTTCCCTATAAAATTATGCCCTTGCAATTTTAGGAAACGGAAGTGACATTACATTTTGTTACACAAGATTGTATGCATGTGTACTTATGTCATTTTTTCCCAGGGGTGCTGACTTGTCCCAGAAACTATACTGCTCAGAGTACAAAACACTTGACAAGATTTTTCTGTTAAGTAAAATGATAAAGATTTACAGCACTGTGGTGTCTTGAGTGTCTCTTGAAGTCGAGAGCCTTTTAGGTAATTCTGTCTTTACTAAAGCAGCTTTGATATTTTAGCAAAAAAACACCTTATGGTGTGGCTGTATTTAGACAAAGTGACATCCAGAAGATAAACAAGACAAGTACATGCTGGATGTATTTATCACACAATTGTAGTATTTGTCATAGCTATGGCTGTGTGACCTGCCAGCTGGTCTGGTTTTAGCTGATAGAAAGTGTTCTTCTTAAACTCACAAGGAAAATGAAAGTAGGAAGGACAGAAAATAAAAAAGAAAGGGAAAAAAGAGAGGTGAAGGACTGTATAAACTGACTGAATGCTTTTGCCATGGTTCTGATGACCTACTAAGCTGAAGGTGTCTTAGGTGACCTGAACTTGCACATGCTGCCACGCTGCGCTCACAGGCATTTGGCATAGGCTGCTCACTCACAAATTAGCCCTGTCTGACCCTTGCCTCCTTCCTGCTCATGTTCTTGTGAGGTCTTTTTATTTATTAGTACTTCAAGTAACTCATGAGTTCACTTGCCTGCTTGATAAAGTCTCCCATGCCAGGCAGAGCATGACTTTCTTCAACCTGTTTCAATTTTCCCTCTAATACATTCAGCTCTTACATAAACTTCAGAGCAGCATATTTAAGAGCATTGGGCCTTTCTTATCCTTTGCACATGGGCCTTGAGGCATAGCCACTGGGAATTATTTACTCTATGGACATGCTCCTTTTTCATCGTAATAGAAGTGTACATTTTCTTGTTCTTCTCAAAGATTTCCACTCACAGCAAATAACACTTGCATAAATTGTTTCCCACAGGGCTGTCTCCCTTCCCAGGACTGAATTATTTAATATATTCCTGCTCCAGGCAGCAGGACGATTCACACAGAAAACCCATGGTGCTCAGGGAGGTCTTCTCTGTTGAGCGTGCCCCAGGGAACATGAGTGCACAACTCCAGCCAAAGCCTGGGAGCCATATGTGGAAAACTACTGATGAACATGTATTAAACTTTCAGTTTCAGGACTCAGGATCTTCAAAGCTTCAGAAAAAGTTGCAGTGAATCACCCTGGGTAGAAATAAATTTATAGTGAAGGGAGGGTAGAAAAGGGGAGGTGGGTGCCCATCACTGCCTAGACAAGCAGTACCAGATCACTCTTGGGCTGCTAAGGGTGCAAGGAGCTGTTCATGGAGCAGGGACATGTTGCTGCTGTTCAACTCAGCACCTTCGGGATGGTGGCACTTGCTCACTATGAGCAGCAGAGCTGCTGTCCTGGGAGGCGAGGTGCTGGAGAAGGCGAGTGCCTGCCGTAGTAGGACAATAACCTGCTCTTTCAAAGCCTCTGCTGCCCTGCACATTCAATTTGTCCCAGTAAAACCCACTCTGTGACTCTTCCCTCTTCTACCAGACACTTGTAATACAGGATCTTTTTCATTGATCATATACTGGCTGGGTTTCATACAATGAGTACACAGGGGTTTATGCATCTTACCAATACAGCTTTTTGCACAGCTCCGGGCTTCTGATTTTTCCTTCCTCTTCGAATATTTCAATTATAGTACGGTTTTTTAGGGAAGAGAACCGTGGCTGAGGAGGCCACCGGGTGGTGCTCTTGGCACATAAATGGGAGGAGTGGGGCACTGCAGGGTGCTGCTCTCTGCACGGGATTTAGCTCCACGTAAAGGTTTTTGCAGCAATATTTTGCGAATGAACTTTAACACAAACAGCTGTTCCTCTCCAGGAAGCACAAAAGTCCCCTGATTTTGAAATTAATCCAGAAAAATAATTTTAAATATAGACATCTTCTTACACTGTCTCTTAAAAGGAAAGAAAGACCGATTTTAAAATGGAAGTCTCCTTAGCAAGGAGTGTGGTCCTGGAGATGGCTCTAAGGGTGGCTCAACTTCTGCACAAGAGAGGATGGGCCATCAGTTGTGCCACCTCGGTTTTGTGACATGTGCCATGACTGCTGCGGACAGCTGATACGGAAATTTGGTGGTTTTGTTCTAAATCTCCCCAGGGAAAAATGCTGAGATGTCTTCTTTCTGTCTGTTTCTGTAGGAAGACTCTCTAGCATTGCTGGTCCCAATGGTCTACCTCGGGGGAACTTGCTCAGTGCCTGTGCCATTGGGCAGGTCCCAGCAGGGATGTCCCAGCCATCCCAGCAGTGTGTGCCAGAGCCCAGTTGGACTACCTCTGTGGGAATAGGTCTGACATCTGGAATGTGGTTGCAAGACAATCTTTTCTCCTTCTCCTACTGAGAATCCTTCAAGGTTTCTCTGTTGGAAAACTACACCTTTATTTTTTTTTTTTTCCCTGGCAGAGCTCCCCTGGTACAAACTGTGTCTGTCACAGTCACCCTTTGGTCGTGAATGACACTGTGTTTTTTACAATTTGAAGACTTGGCTGTTTTGGCCACTGTTTTGTCCTTGCCTCCCATTCAGCTTGTCTGTTTTGGAGATAAACTCCAAGATTTGTGCCCATTGCTGAGATGAGCACAACAGTTGTCAGTGATGTGCCATCAGACACCATCAAGTACAAAGAAGGATCCAGAAAGAGAAGAATAGGGAGAAAAACTACCTGGATCTGATTTAAAGTCTGTAGAAATAAATACAAATTTTTACGATGGATGAAAATTCATTTTTCTTCTTGAGTTAAATTGACCCTCCTGTAAGACTGTCCTTCTAAATGGGCAAGACAAGGAGGAGTAGGTCCTCTGAGACTGGTTTGTTCTGTTATTTGAGCACAAAACACTGTTCAATTAAAGAGCCCGTGAGTATGGAAAGAGAAAAAACTAGGAAGGTACCAAGAAAGCCATGTGATGTGGTGTGTGTGCTCGCTGTATATCTTTCTGTCACAAGAGGTCTCTCTGTCTTCTTCCAAAGCTTGGGAGAAATTAATTTGCTAATAAAAAGTGAAATTGGTTATGGGATCTAATAGATCCTGTCTTTTTTATAGAAGACCAAGACTTTCTGGTTCTTGAGATTAAATGTACTGTTCAGTTTCAACTGAAAAAATAATTTATATATTTGTCTTACTCCAAGAAACTTGGACTATGTTGCTGGTTCTGCAGCAGCAGAAACTAATTTGGGTTGTGAACTATTACAAATATACTGCTTGCTCTTTCTGAGCATTTCTGCCTTGTGCTTTGCTACTGGTTGTAGCATGTCCCCAAAAGCAGGACCCAAGACCCTGAACCACTAGCACTTCTGATGGAGACCCTGCACTAGAAGGGGTCTGTTGTGGGAGTGATGAAGTCAGAGGCAGGGATTTGTGACCTGAGGTGGACCTGTAAGGCTTGTCTCAAAAATAAGGTGTAAGCAAGGGAAGACAAAATTCTGTGAAGGTAACAAGTGGAAATTAATTTTATTTACATTTTCTCTTCTCAGTTGTAGGTAGTTGGAGCCCTTCTTGCGCTGGAATTACCTGAATGACAGAGTCCTGTGGACATCTGACGCTGGGGAATGCTCATGCCCCAAGCCCTTGGGGTGACCTGTTTCCCCCACCTGAGGTGGTCACTGAGCTGGCAGCAGGGTTTGCTCTGGGCTAGCACTGCTTTCTCTTTCCTGCTGTGAGTTCTATAGTATCTTGTTGGTTTCCTTGGCACTGCTGTCTGTTTCTTGGGAAAAGGCACAAGATCTTGATATTTCTAAACAGGGTATTTTCTGAGAAATCCAGCATTGGGCATTAAAAGCTGCCTCTGGAGGTGGGAGCCTAGTAAAAGGACGTGAGTACTGAAAAAATCATAATTGCACTGATTTGGTGTCATGGACACTAAATGGGCTGATTTGAGCTGTTGGTAAGTTGCTTGCTTTAACATAAATATCCTGTCTAGAAAATACTTTGGCAAGAAACTATGTTCTGAAGATGATCTTACATAGCTTCAAGAAATAAAAGCTACGTATGAAATATAATTTGCTTTGCTCATCTTGAGGCAAAAATGGCCAGAACTCTCTGAAAAAAACCAAAGAAAATATGCACTTGTGCTACAGGTGATGGGTACCTGGTCTGGATGTTCAGATCAAGAGAATAAGGGTGAATTTTCCAGACCTGCTGTGAAGATTTTATTTAAAAGTATGTCACTGCAGCACCAGAAAGTTTGTTAGTAGATGTCAGGTGTCAGGCATGACCCTATGTCTGGAGGGAGGTTGGTAATTGTTTGAGCATTTGTGTGCATATGCCATCCGTGAGCAGGTAGGTGGTTTCCTTCTTTTGTTTAGCACTGAAAGATGGATTTGATATCCTGCCTTATAGGCCATGCACAGCATTCCGTTAGCTACAAGGAATACATTTTGGAGGGAAGTCTTTTGGAGAGACACTTCTCTTTTTAGTCAAGTGCATTCAAGGCTGTGGAGCTTTACGCCTTAGCTTAATAAAGAATCCTGGGAATAAACAGATTTTGTTGTAGTCCATTACCTGGAGCACGTTTACATCCTTGGAGAACACGGAGATGGTTCAGAAGGCAATGCAGAGACTTCTCTGCTTTCTCAGCATCTCCTGCTGTCCCTGTGCTACAGGCATTGCTTTGAGCTATGTTTCTCCTGCAGTTTGTTTCCTACATAGAAAAAAACCCAAAGATTACATTTCCTATCATATTTAAAATCTTGGTGGATACTCAGTTGATACACTGGCCTAATGTGTACAAATGTTTCTTGTCCTTTTTTTTTTTTTTTAATGTTAACTTTATAAATCCCCTGGGATAAAGAAACAAACAAACAGAACATAAAAAACAGTGAGTATAAGAAACTTATTGAAAGAAAAAATTCTCAACACATATTTATGAGAGTTATCAGCCATATTCACAAGTTCCCAGGATTTCAAAACTTCAGGATTGAGTAATTTAATTTCTTTATATAAAGCTGGGG
>VXBA01006025.1:1773-47784 GCA_013399895.1 Serilophus lunatus
TTGGACAAGCTGGAGAAATGGGCAGATTCCAATGGGATGAGATTCCACGTCCAAGGGCCGGGTCTTACACTTTGGTCACAATAACCCCATGCAGAGCTATAAACTGGGGTTGGAGCGGCTGGAGAGTGGGCAGACAGAGAGACTTGGGAGCACTGGTGGATGGGAGACTTGACATGAACCAGCAGTGTGCCCAAGTGGCCAAGAAGGCCAATGGCATCCTGGCTTGCATCAGGAATGATGTGGCAAGCAGGACTAGGGAAGTTATCCTTCCCCTGTACTTGGCACTGGATAGGCCTCAGCTGTGTCCAGTTCTGGGCCCCTCAGTATAAGAAAGATGTTGAGTTACTGGAACATGTTCAGAGAAAGGCAGCGAGGATGGTGAAGGGGCTGGAGCACAAGCCCTATGCGGAGTGGTTGAGGGAGCTGGGGTTGTTCAGCCTGGAGAAGAGGAGGCTCAGGGGTGACCTTATCGCTGTCTATAACTACCTGAAAGGAGGTTGTAGTCAGGCAGGGGTCAGTCTCTCAGGCAATCAGTGACAGAACAAGAGGGCACAGTCTCAAGCTCCATCAGGGCAGGTTTAGACTTGATATTAGGAAGAAATTTTTCACACAAAGGGTGATCCTCCATTGGAATGGGCCACCCAGGGAGGTGGTGGAGTCACCAACCCTGGAGGTATTCAAGAGTAGGCTGGATGAGGCACTTGGTACCATGGTTTAGATGATGGGCTGTTAGGTTATAGGTTGGACTTGATGATCTTTAAAGTCTCTTCCAACCTTGTTGATACTGTGATACTGTGAAATTGGACCTTAGGTTCTAATTCCTTTATTAGCTCTATTTTCAATCTTTCCTCAGGCTCATACGTCCCCTCAAATCTTACACCAGACTGTAAATCCATCTAGAATCTATGCATAAACTCCAGGTACTGTTTATCCAGACTCCATCTCTCACCCTGGGTCTCTCCAGGTTCCAGTCTTCTTACTCACTGCCTAGTCCAGCTTGAAGTTCACTAGCAAATCACTCACATACGCCAAGAGAGAAAACAGAACAAGGTCACACAGAAAATAGTTAGACATAGAGTTTAATAGGAAAATCAGACAGATTGTAATGATCAGGATAACTTTGTTTTCCATCTTATCAAACACAAAATACTAGGTTTAATCTCTCCAAGGGTGCGCTCGAGCAGCTTCATCAGCTGCCCAATGATCAGTGACTGTTCTTTGTTAGTGGTTCTATTATCTACGTTACAGTTTATGTATCTGTGTATTTAATCATGATTTTTCCTGTACCTTGTCTTTTGTACTGACTATTAACCAGATGGCCCTAAAAAACAGTTGCCATTACAAAGATCACATATAAAGAGATACTGAAATATTATAAAAGATCTGCTTGTAATTCAATTATGTCTTTCTACTGTCCCTCATGTCATTTCTAAATGTTGCACAACTAGCACACTACAACTAACAACTGCTAGAGAGCTCAAAACTAATAATGACCTAAATAGGGACATGTCAAATATCCATTCAAATGTAATTAAGACATTCCTAAATCATGACAGATAGTAGAGGTGAAAGTAGGAAATCTGAGTATACCATGATGAAACCTGACAACAGCAGATAGTATCTGGATTGTAAAGGAACCATTGCAACGTCTCTATTTCATTTTTTAATTTTGATGATACAAGGAATACATGAAAAGTGAAAAATGAAAGTTATTTATGTTTACTTCTGATCTTTGTTGAGCCTATTTTTCTCTTTGTGTATATATCTTCATGTGTGTGTATGTGTGTAGAATAGTTTTTGAGACAAGCATGCTAGAAAAATTGCAATGATAAGCCCTGACAAATGTAACTGGCTCTGTTGAGTTAGTTCCTTTGCTTCAGATTTGCTGTTTCAGCCTTTCAAGCAGATGTTTACAGAGGGAATGCCAAAAAAATCTCATTCTGATTTTTTTAAAATTATCTAGAGAAGAAGCTTGAAGTGATGTCACATCTGCATGGAAGCGAAACATTATCAATCACATCAAGAAGAATAAATGAGGAGAGGATTAATATTTATACCTGAGTTTACTGTGTGTGGAAATGTGATACTGCATCCAAATAGGGTACTTCTAGCAGGTGATATTCCGATCTCAGAGATTCAGACACAAATTAAGATGGTTGACTTTAATTAAGATACATTTGCATAAATGATATCAAACTAGAATCAAAACATTAACTCCTGTCTAATGATTTCCAAGACAAAACACAAGGATCAGATAATTAAAGACTTGTACATTTCTTCAGAAATTCCTCTTCTAACAAATGAAGATTCCTTTGGGTGTTTTTTAACGGGAAGAGTTAATTCTGAAAATCAGAATTAAATGTGTGGATATTTTACTGTGGCCTCAGTTGACGATGCCTAAGGTCCTCATCACACGGACAAAAATGATTGTGCATCCTTTGAACCAATAGTCATGGTTCAGTGCTTTATCAGCTTCACACTGCTGCAGTCGGTGTCAATATCCTTTTCAGCTAAGTCCTGAGACATCAGTTCTAGTCCAGTGATATGGGGCCTCAGGTTGTTCAAGCAATAATGATGTTGCACATGAGTATGGGAATTCGATTTCTACAAAAGCCTGTAAAAAACCCAAAGCTACCTATCTAGCAGTGTCTCAAGCACAACAGTTCTGCTATGAGTCTGAGTCTTCCGAACACATGATCCCATGAACAGAGTGCCACACTAGTCAGTTATTAAGCTGACATTCAGGTCTATACTGACCAGTAGAACCCCAGATGAAAGAATTACTTTACAGCATGGCAGAGTTAATGTGCAACTAGCTGTTAGAACAGTAAGACAACAAAATTTACTATTTGATGGGTAATACATTCATTTCCCTGAGCTGACTGTTTTGCCCATGATGGTAATTGGTGAGTGATCCCTCCCTGTCTTTATGTTGACCATGAACCTTTTATTGTATTTTTTCTCCCTTGTCCGTCTGAGGAGAGGAAGGAGAGACCAGTTTCAGTGGACATCTGGCATCCAGCCAGCATCAACTCACCACACAAGAATAAGCACATGAGCATGCGAGTATTCTTAGGAGTAGACACATTGTGTATGCCTTCTGCTGTTATCTGCTTGTGTCCCTTGATGATCTCATAAATTTTAACTTGGGTAAAGATGACAAAATGTACCCTTCATCTTTCCAAGAACAGTTGTTCTAACAATGTCAGGAGAGGAAGCTCAGAACTGCATTGCAGCTGTTGGCTTTCCACAGGATAGAGCCCCGAAATGAGCACAACTTGGCTGAAGAAATATACCAGTGGTAATGGCAAGCAGGGAGAAAGTGGGTCCTATTAATACCTATTAAGCTACTGATATCACTGATATTCTAAGAATGCAATTACATAAAGTATTATCTCAAAGACAGTTTTGCATATATTTTCTAAATATCGTCATACAGTTCATGTTTCAGCTTCATCTCTTCATGGACAACAAGAAAGTAGAAGCTTTCCCACATCATCAAATAGGAGTAACTGTTTGCTTGCTTCAGTGCAATAGTTTAATATCAAATACACAATAGAGATTAATGCTTCTACTTCTGTGACATAACAAGAGCCTTATGATAGCATATGACCTGGCCAACACACACAGCTCTACAGCTGTCCACCAAGATATACCAGCTCACAGTGGCCAAGGGCTCAGTCCCAGCACTTGGATCATTTCTGATTTTCACATTGAGGGGAATATGGCTTTTATTGGAATCTCCTGGTAAAACTGTATTGCAGACCTGAGTCTAAGCAGTCCTAAGGGTCCTCTATGCAGTTTTGTGAGCTGAACAGAGGTTTTCAGCAAAATAAACAACCCAGAGAGTCTAAACCACATTGCCTGTCAGTCTTCTTGAGCCACAGCTGTTTGACCAGATCTTGTAAGTCCTTTCTATAGACCTCTGCATGAGAAAAATACAATACACATTGCCCCAAGGAGGCTTCGTAGGAACATATCTACAAACCAGACAGGAAATGAATCCTTCAGTTTATATTCTCCCTGTCCCCCACCCTGGTTGTACAGGATTTCTGTAGCAGTAAAACAAAGAGAAGGGAAGAGTCCTAACACAATTGTACATGGTATAAGTCATAGTAAGATAAACCATCATTCCAATGTCTGTCCTCAGCCATTAGGGTACCTGCATAAACAAATGCCTTGTGATTAAAATTATACACCACAGGTCACAGGGGAGACCTTTGTTCATCCGCACAGACATTATTTTGCATAGTAGTGTCTCAAATGGCAAAGGAGAAAGCATGTCATAGAGGTTTTTATATAGCCCAAATGCTGTTAAATTATTCAGGTCATCATTAAAAAATGAAACAAGATTCAAATAGAAAAAATATTTAAATTTTTAAACAGTGAGCATTTTAAAATCTTTATTTGGATTGAATACATCTTTCCAGCATGACTTTTAGCAATACAAAGGTCAGGATTCCAATCTGGATGGAATGCTAACATAAAGTACACACATTCAAATCAAAAATACCAAAAATAACAGTGAAAACCCTTAAATAGTTTGTTTCAATCTCATTGAATTGACATGTTGCTCAAGACACTCAGTATGAGTTCTCCTGAGTAACTAGTGATTCTAAATATGAATTCCCATTGCTTGAACTGACAGTGAAAGTTAGGTATCCATTCTATGATGATTTTTCTCTCTCTTCATAGCCTGCAGAGAGAAACAGGTGCTTCCAGATGGTGATTCTTTGTTCCTACCTTAAGGGATAATGTACCTTCTGTAGTCTTCTATTCTCTTTTGGCTATAGAAAGAGACCAGTCACTTTTATTAGCCTAGCCAATTTTTTGACTATTCATTTAAATTTTATTTCAATGTATTTAAATTTTCCATCATTAGCTGATGCAAATCTCACTGAAGTGACAAGAAATGCTGCAATAAACAGTAACCTAATTTAGTATCCACTGACCAGTTTAATTAGAAGTAATCCAGAACTTCAGCTGAATTTTCTATGAATTACAAAACAAAAAATATTTCAAATGGAACCAAATATTTCACTCATTGACAGAGAAAATGAACTGTAGAAAGACTTGGGAAGAGGTGGAGCAGTGTTACAGATTCCTTAGACAAAACTTAGTAGTGCATGAGGCTTTGTGCAAACTAGCAAAAGCTCATATTCATGTGTGATTTCAAGCATCCACACATCCTGAACATCAACATGGCACTGTGGAGGCAATTCATAAAGTTGCTAGCCTAACACTGCTGATAGTAACTTCATGTAAACCCTGTAGAACAGCACTGTTTTAATGACAAATTGATGCCGTGATTATGAAACCCGCAAGAGAAATCTGTGTTGATTTCAATGCAGGAACTCAACAAGAGGAATAATCCCATTTTGGGAAAGATTCTAAAAATAAACTGTAAAATGCCTTGTTCAAGGAAGCCGAATCATAGGAATATCTGGAATATGGATCCCTTCTGCCATACTGAAGTCCAGCCTCCAGACAGAGTAAGTGATAGATCTGCACCCTTGATTTTAGCTGAAGGTCTGGCTCAAATAAAATTACTGACAGGAGAAAAAAATTAATTTTTAAAGTGATACTACAAGCATGAAGTTGAGTCAGTTTGTATAAATTATGTCAAAGTAGTTCCATGTCAGACTGTATATGTATTTCTCTACAAAATTTTAAATCTTTAGAGTTGTTCCTTCCTTTTTTTTTTCCTGTATTCACTGTGAGAAGTCTTAATATTGCTAGTTTCCAAAATCTCATAATTCATGTCTCATTTATGTATACTACTCAAAGAACCTCACCACTTTTAAATGTATTTAAACCCACTTTTAAAGCTCTTCTGCCTTTCATAATTGCATTAGAAGTGGTTCAAAGAGACATAGCTATTCTTAGCTGAAGGGTATGTTATCAGTTGCCTGATGAAACAGCAATTAATGATGGTTATGTTCAGTCCTTGATGGTAGAAGAGGGTCCTGCTGTCATTTACAAATATTTACAATATTACCCAGAGAAAACCTCCAGTGAAATAATAAACATTAGTTTTGTATAAATCAGATATCAGTTCAGTTAATGGTACGAAAAGAGATGTTCACTTTCAAACTAAAGAGAAATGATACACTGTTTAGATTATTTTCCTATCAAATACAATGACAGATCTAAGTAGGTTGATTATCGTATTTCTTGTTGATGAAGACCTAAATTAAGTCAACATCTTCAGTAAGGAAAATATGTTAAGACTGCTTAAAAAATTACTGAAGTAAACTAATATTTTGGCTGATACATTAGCATGAAAAGTTCATAAGCCACCAGAAAAACATTCAGAGACAGATCTTGTACCAAGAACATCAACACTTGAAGAAAGATAGAGAACTTGCAAAGATCTGATGGGAGTTGGCTCGGGCAGAGCCAGAGTAATCACAGAGTAGAAAATAGTCCATTGTTTGGAACCCTGTTTTAAAGTACTACAATGATACTTACAATGAAGCACCCATTTTTCTAGCTGGAACTGTCACCTAAACCTAAGACTCCTTAAGAACTGTTTTTATACACCAGAAAATACATTAAAAAATCACAGCACAATTTAAGTCAGAAGAAACCACTGAAGGTTGCATAAATGCTTACTGATATACTTGCCTCAAAAAAGTAGCCCCCTTTAGATAGCATTCCAGCTTTAATTAGTTGTGGAGTAGGATCAATTTTCTATAAATAGTATAGGTTAAATATACCTACAAATACCTGTAAACGCAGGCAAATCTCTCTGTCACCTTCTCCTGAAAACCGTTGTAGTGATTCGACCACCTTGCCTGACTTCTAAATATATCCTACTAATTTCTAATCTTTTGTATAATCTAATTTAATGTCCAAAGCAGAAGTTTTTTCAGTGTTGCTTGTTATAGATTTTTGCTGCTAAACAATACCATTTGCCTTAATTGAGCTGTTTCACTACTTTTACTCTATCAAAGACAGCCAAGGTGACTGACTCTAGGGCTTGAGCAGGCAGGTGCCATAAACTCCAAAACTGCAGAATTTGATCCTTACACAAACTTTCCCACAGGTATTCATGATCAATTCACCACAGGCACATCCTTGAAAAAACGAAAAGAATGTCACTTGATTTTCTCATTATGGAAAGAGAATAAATGCAAGAGAAACTATGTTAGATAAACCAAATGAATTCTGTCCTTTCTCTTTACAGAATAGTTTGGATTAAAATTGCTTTCCTTTTTGGAAGATTGGTGTGCACATTCTTCTTTGGTAAAGTATATTATATATCACAGTATGGGTGAATTTTATAAGTGGGTTACATTTAATGAGAAAAAGTACTTTTTTAAATCTAAAGTTAGCAGGAACTAGGATGTCACTAAAAATAGTCTTTCTGATCACGATTGGTTTTGGACAATACATACAAAAAGTAACACCCATTTTACCTCCATCATTAGGAAAACTTCACTAAAATGATCTCAATAGTTCATGCTTAAAACTTTCTGGCCTTTGATCAAAAAGTAAAACTGAAAGTTCCCAAAGTAAAAATGTGTTGATCTGCCCATTATTAAGCTGAGAAGCCACCTCTGAAAATAGCTCCTTAAGATATGGTGCTCTATTCTGTAGTCACTCCTGCTGTACACTCACAAATACTAAGAGAATTGAATTGCATGACTTACCTGGTTGTACCTTACAGATTGTACCACTGTATCTCACTTTTTTCTTATTTTTTTGACTGTCAGACAAGAAAGACGATAGCACAGAGCTGGACCCCCAAGATATCTGGAGGATATGGCTGGCCTTGAGAACATAAAATCCAGGAGAAAAAAAGCGAGAAATTATTTTTGCCATGGTTTATTTATTTTCCCTTCTTAATGCATGGCTAAATGATATCTATTTTTTTTGATTTTTCATGTTATGATCGCTCTTGGCCTCTAAAAAATTCTGAAAATATAATTTGGGTTATTTCACTACTAATCCAGTTTGCTCTACTTAAATAGCACAGAGAAATCAGATTCTGGCTGTCACCAACAACAGCTACTATCCAACATTTATTCCCCTTCTGCCTAGCAGTTAACATTAACTGACCAAGTATCCAGGTCTATTGGATTCTCCTATTGCTAGTAAAAAAGGCATCAAGGGGACAAGTACAGCCAGTCAAGTATTGTTATCCACATTCAAGTCCATGCTGCAAATCAGCACAGTTTAATTTTGATTATGCCCCTTGAAAGCAGGTACTAGGCTGGAAAGCAAGCAGCTACAGAATATTTTTGCAGGAAGAGGAAATGTTGGGATTTTTTTTCTTCCTTTAACTTTCTTGTTTAAGGAGGTTCCTATACTTGGGCTTAAAAATATATATTAAAAAAAAAAAAAAACACAATCCAGTGTAACTAGTTCAATCCTATCTGCCATAGTCTGAAGGCAGCCTAGAAGACACGATTAGCTGAGCTGAGAGGAGATCTCTTCTTTTAGAAGAGAAGATTGGGTGGAGCTGTTAAGGAAACCCTGTCTGACCATTCAGGAGCCACTCTGGCAGTGACATTCACACTACCTGAGATGGGACAGAGGCCCCTTCACAGTTACACAAACTCACAGTCAGATCAGGTTTCCTCACTGGCTCGACTCCAGGTTTCCCACAGCAGATTCTCAGATTCTTATCATCAAAATAATTTAATCATGATACAATATTTATAAAAAAAAAAATAACAGCTTGAACTGGTGCCTCTGAGGAGGGACACCAAACAAAGGAACCCCTGGGCTTTTGTCCCCTCACAGTCTGAGCAGAGCAAAGTCTGGAGCCCTTGGCTCCTGAGATGTCTCTGAGTGTGCACTCACCTGGATGTGCTACAGGTCCCTGGGCCTTTTGTTATACATAGAGGCAGCAGTTCATGTCCTTTGTCTCGGGTTTCTGTCCCCCAGAGCTCACCCTGCAGCTCGCACTGCAGCTGCATCCCGAGCTACATGCACCGAATGTTTTCCTCAACAGAGCACAGCCTGAGAGATACAAGAACAGGAGTTTTTGTGCTTGGAGATACTCAAAAATGAACTGGATATTGCTCTGGACAGCCTGCTCTAGCAGACTCTGTTTGAGGAGAGGAGCTGGACTAGGCAACATCTACCCTCCTCTATTCTGCAATCCTGTGAAGAGGTAGCTTTCAGAAGGATGGAACACAGGGCTCTGGAAATTTAAGACTGATTTGCACAAAGATTGATGGTTGTACAGTTTACAATCCCACACAGGGAATTTTACAAGGAGTACTGAATGATACCATCCTTTATTACTTAACACAACTACTCTAGTTAGTATCCTTACTAAAGTTTTAATAAGAGAAAACTTTAATAGTACTGCAGAAGCACTATGGCTGACACCATCAGTACAGCAACACCACAGAAGACATGCTCCTATATGTTGAATGAGTGATAACTAGCAGAGGGTATCCATGGTGATGGCTGATCATCATAGATTTTGAGGTGGTCTCTCACTGATCCAGCCCAGAGCCCACATGCAGAACTTCTCTGCCTCAGGCACACAGTGCACTCAGGTTCCCCTTCTCTCCAGCTGACAGACAGATCTACTGAGGGGTCTTCTCTGGGGTTTCTGGAAGAAAATTCCCCAAACTGATCTCCACTGCTCATGCTTTTATCAGTAATCTCTGGTCTAGGCAGCACATAAGTCTCTCAAATAAATATTCTTCGTTCATCTTGCCATAAGATTTTCCTTCATCACCAGTCTCTGACAGACTATGCCTTCCTACTATTAGCTTTTACCAATCACTTTTTTTTTTCCTTTTTTTTTATACCAGGCATCTCAGTTAGTTTCTATTTTATACATCAATCAACCTAAAGTTCAAAAATTTTCTATCTTCTTATACTGATAGAATTTACGACTTTGATTCCTTGGTTCTGGCCAGCCACAGGCACAAAGAGAAGACCATGCAGACTTAACTTAGACGTTCTATGATAGCTGGCATGGTGTTATTTGATTTGACAGAGAAAGAGGCAGAACCACAGCTTGCATAGCAGACCCTGTTTATTCATTGTGTAGATATTAAGTATCAGGGTGATAGGCAAGGAAGATATAACCCTGAAATTTATCTCCTGCTTCAGAGCAGAGGTGCCGAGCTTTAGAAAAGCACTAAGAAGCTTTTGAAACCTAAGCCATTTTAACTCGTGGATATCTGTAAGGACTTATAGAGCACAGCTGCCTGCCTCAAACACTGTCAAGGGCAAAAAAATGATAAGCACAGAAGGAGGGCATCTACAACAGGAAAGCCCTAATTCCAGGCCTGGTGAAGGTAAAATCTGTTTAGAACATCCTGGTTAATACATCTGGACAAAAATTCCCATTGTGGCAAACTGTGGGAAAGGAAGCAACTGTTCATACACATATCACCCCAAGTTATGGGACAGACAGCATCTTGTGACCAACAACCACCAAAGTATCCCCAGTATCATTTCTGGGGCCTTCCACCAGAGGACAGTGCATAGTCCACAGTGTTAAAACTCCTCACCCAGGAGAGGTACCTGGGTGTTCAGACCTGAGTGTATATGCATATTAACCCATTTTGAACTCTGTTTCATGGTCTTCCCCCATCCCCAACGGATCAAGACTGTGACCATCATTTCAACCAGCGGACATTTAAATAATGACAATCAAGTCTTGTTCCTGGATCCATGGGTGGTGATATCTTTCCTCTCTCCTTTCTACTCTTATCCTTTCTTTCTCTTACTTTCTTTTCCTTATGTGTTTTCTTAAATAATAGTTTTACACTTTTATATTGCTATATTACTATAGATAATGATAGCAAAACAGCTACATACCTCCTTTCCTTTGCAACCATAGTGTTTTAAAATAGACATATATATATGCACCAGTTATTTGGTGTTGCTTCACTCTAATCTATCCCAAGGGATATATTAACAACAATCTTGGTGACTCTTGCCTTCAAGGACAAATTGTGACAGTATCCAAAAATTAAAAAGCACCCAAATGCAATTCTGGCATTGAAACGCATTGAAAGTGAAAATAGAAAATTTCCCATTCAGATTATTACCTATCATGTTCTTGCCTTTCTGTCAGAAAAGAAATTTTCTATGAGGCAGTTTGAAAAGTTTATATGATTTATCCCGTTCACAGGAAACCATGTGGCTGCATTCAGAACACCATGAAGACACAAATTAAGCTGCCATAGCTGGCACATCTCACTGCTCTTTGCAGTTCTGCTCACACATTGATTTCTGCTAGAGCTTCAGTGACATGACATTTCCCTGCAGGATCAATACTGGTGCTGGCATAGGTGTCTGAGCACCATGGTGTACAAGCAACTTTTAGCTCAATTCATCTCTCAGGCTGCACTCTACATAAATACATGGATTTGAACCTAAAGGAGCTGTTAGTAAGAAGCAAATAGGAAACAACATAATGACAGAAATAAAAGTTCTCAAGGGAATTGAGTGGGGGAGTTGTTAACTGGAATTGTTCATGGATGGAACCACTAACCCTTTCCAGGCACAAACATAGGAGAAAAATTATTTTAATACCTTGAATATCCTGGAATATTAGGACATATTTTAGTAGGTGGAAAGGGTTGATTGAATAGACACATTCTAATAAAAAATTGGATAGAGACTGCAGCTTTCAGTCTTGCATATACTGTACATTTGAAGTTTTGTCTTAGAAAAGTTGGGTTCAGTCCACTCTGACAATCACATCAGATTCCAAGACAAATTATACTTACTTGGATCTGTCAGACTAGTAGATGAAGATGGATGAGGATATAGGGTCACTGTCTCCTCAAGAATCAGTTTAAAATTGGAAGAACTACACAAATTACATGCTCATTCGTAATTACGCTGGCAACAAAAAAACTTTCAACATTTATTGGATACTATTACATTGTCAGTGTAGTTCTGGCTTTTCTGACTTTTCAAATCCAATTTACGTGTCCCGACTTGTTCCTAGACGTTTTCAAAGGTAACCAGAAAGGTGCATCCCAGATGAAATCTGATTATAGCTCTGAGCACTGCTGAGTCCAGCAAACTCACGAGCAATATAGAATAAAACTAAACAACTGAGGTGTATCCACATCTGAGTAGTGCAATGCTCCCCAGAAAGCTTTGGTCAACCAGGTGTTTGCACAGCCTCTCAATACATGCTCTGGGATATAACTGCGACAAAATGACAAGCTTTGAGGCTCTGAAAGAGGCATCACTGCATTTCAGACTCTTTGAGCTGAAAATGCATTAACTTCCAACAACTGTTTCTTAGAGCCACACAGCTGCTACATTGGACTTGAAACAGACTTGGACCAAGTACTATGCTCTGCAAATACAACCAATTCCCTTTTCAAAAACCTGTGCTGTAGAGAGTGTTTGGGAGTGACTCTGCATTCCAAGTCTTAGGGCCTGGGAAATATCCTCTGGAGAAGCTGTCTAACAGTGTGGATGTCTCCTTTATAGAATTGCTACAAAAGTCCTTCTCAAGTCAAGAGTAGCCACAGACATTTGAAG
The DNA here is from genome assembly GCA_013399895.1 of Serilophus lunatus. Taxonomy (NCBI): domain Eukaryota; kingdom Metazoa; phylum Chordata; class Aves; order Passeriformes; family Eurylaimidae; genus Serilophus; species Serilophus lunatus. The sequence goes on from VXBA01006025.1 coordinate 14,260, forward strand.
ATAGAGTTTCTTTCAAACCTATTCTGTGGATATGCTTTTGTTCAGGCTCCTCTTGTACATACAGCATCTATAAGAAAAAATAGTATGTATTATAGAGTAAATTAAATTTACAGAGTAAATTAAATTAAAAGATTACTTTTATACCATCTCAAGTCACTATTTTAATGGACATTGGGAAGAAGGAATAAGAAGAGGAGCGTGGTTTATTCACGTAGAAGAGAAATAGACATTGACCATGAGCATCTTGCCAAGCCTGTCTGACTTTTGACACCTTCACACAGAAGTGACCAAAGCCACATGTTCTTACTAAAGCAAAGAAGAATGGGAAAGAAGTAGTGGTAAAGCAGCGAGAGTCACCCTTGCTAGGTTGCATTCTGGGAAAGGAGTAGTGGTAAAGCAGTGAGAGTCACCCTTGCCAGGCTGCATTCTGGGAAAAGGAAGAGCTAAGGGAAGGACTGCATGATAACCCTGGTTAGAAAGATTTCCTCTCTCTGAACTCAACAGCCCCTGCAGTGGACACTTTAAGCTTTGCCAGACTTTCCTCCGTGGCGCCCAGTAATAGTCCGAGAAGCAATGTGCATCACCTGAAATACAGAAAATTCCAGTCAAACATTATAAGAAATCCATTTCACTGTGAAGATGTTCAGATACTGGAATGAATTACTTGGAGATATTGTGAAGTCACCACCCTGCACTAGCCAATCCTGCTTTGAGCAGGAGGCTTAGATGATGTCTAGAGGTCACTTCCAACAGCAGAGATTCTGTGATTTATTATCTCACAGGTCACAAGTGAAAAAGTACTCATTAGACTGTTAAGCAAGGAGCAGAAATTTAAACAAAGGGCTTTCAGCAGAAGAGTAAAATGAATTTTACTCCCACAAGTTTATAAATCAGAAGGGGTTAGGATGGAATTTTTTGAAAGTCCAGGTCTTACAAAATGATAAATTAATATATTTATCACTTAATAAAATGAACAACACAATGATTTCAGGTTATCCCAGAGCAGATGAAACAAAGTTACATATGTCAAGTATAACGTTTTACCATCTGAGCAACCAAACTACTAAATGTGTTTTATTTGTATTGCCTCTGTCGTTCAATTTGCAGTAATGTTTAAGGCCAGGACCCCTCCAATGTAACCTGAAACTTGTGCTGAAGGGATCAAGATGCAATATAATGTGAACAATTTGACTCCTAAATAAATTCCTCGCAACTTTTACCACAGTTTAACCCAGGATGTGTGATGATGTGTTTACTCTTGCCTGAAATCACCTCTCCTCTTCACTCCACTCCCCTCCCCTCCCGTACCCTTCCTTCCCTCCCCTCCCCTCCTTCTCTTCCATTCTCTGAGTTTTACCTAAGCATGTCATCTCATTCAATATTAAAAGAAAATCTACCTCTTTTACCATGGGAGGAAAAACTCAAGAAAATAGAAATTTCTACATTTTCATTTGCCATTTTCCTATTTAATTTTCTTAGAATTATTAGCAGGTTACTTTCTTTTAGAGGTCAGAGAAGAAATGTGTATAAGTTCTTTTACCTTTTCACAATTATTTCTTTGGAGCATCACATTCTTTTTAAGCTCAAAGGTACTTCGGAATTCAGCAATGGGACGTCATTAGAGAGTTACAGGTTTGTTTTCTGCAAACAATTGCTTATATCTAAAAACGCCCATAAGAGTATGATTAGGAGCAGCTGTCAGTGAAGAAGTAATCTTTTTGTTCTATCATATTGTGATCCTTCTCCTTGGAAATAAATCCAGAAAAGTTGTCATTCTATTACATACTGTAGAGGATTATCTATATCTGCAGGATGAGTGAAAGAAATAAATTCAAGATCTAAGGATTCAGTGGAGACCACACCTGTTTGATGTCCTATGAATTTCAGAAAAAGCAGCCCTCTACCTACAGTGCAGAGAAGATACCTGTGGAGATATGTATCTTTCCACAGGGCAGGGTATGAGATCCACCTTACTGGGTGTATAGATTAACATCATCTCAGACTGCTACAGTCAGAAACAGAAATATAAGGTATTGGAATATAAAGCTCCGGGAAACCATAGTAAGGTTCTTGTACAGACTTTGCATAGTCAGGGAATTCTGCACTATTCTGTGAGCAGGCTCCAAAGCAAGCCCTAGGTGAAGACAGCCCACCCCACCATCAAGGCAGGCAGCTTTAATGGTGGATAAAATCCATGGCCATCTGCAGATGCTTTGTTCCCTTCCTAATCTCTGTGCATTTTTCTGCTCTCAGGAAAGAACAAAGATCAGGTATGAGATTGGATGAGCCCTTGAGCCTTTCCCTAAAGGAGATGCAGTTGGATCATTTTCAGCAGGAAATCAGGTCTGTGTCCCCATGCCATCATCCATGAGATGAGCATTAGCTACTCTGCCTCAAATATGCCTCAGTCTGATCTGAGCTGCTTTGTCTATTTGTCTGATAAAATTATAAATTTGAGTGATCACCTGAGCCAGCTCTATGCAGAGATCTGCACGAAGGACCACAAGTGGGGAGGAAGCTGGTGAGGAGGCTGCCATGAGTAAGGGCCAGGTTACCAGATCACTAAGCATACATGAAAAAGTGAATAGAAAATAACCTTATTAGTGTACTCATTTCTTCCTCTTGCACAGGAAAAAAAAACAAACATGTCCACATTAGTGAGTGACTCAAGGATGGATACCTGGAGAGAAACAACTGTTGCTAAGGACCAACACACACATGCATGTTGTCAGTGAGATTTATGCCATTCTAACTTTATTCTGCTCCTGTGAACTGAAGGTTCGCTGACAGTTGGAGTGTATTTGGGGCAAACCTGGAGCACATCTTATAGTCACTTTCATGCCAAAAAAATCCAACTTCTGCACTTCAAGACTACTCTGCAGTGTGAATAAAAGTACAGTAAAGGTGATGCACAGGAGGTTTTCTTCAAAAACTCCCTCCTGACACAAACTCAACCACTAATAGAGATGCATCTTGAAGACAAAATGCACTCTGGAGCTATAGCTATGGCTGTCTAGTTGGTGGCTGACCTGTGCTTTATGTGGGTTTTAACCTGAAATTCTGCCAGAGAGCTGTGAAACATAAAAGCCTGTGAATTCTTCACTCCCTGGGAGAGAAGCTAAAAACTGATCTCTTATAAGATGGAAAAGGGAAGACTAGACACATTACTCTTCAAATACAAGGGGAGAGGAGAGGAGGGAGGTGAGTGGAAATTATTTAGTGTTTGGCACTTAAAATGCCATCCCCCATTTTGCACTGCCCTCTACAAATGCGCACGCCTTACAATATTCTGCTAATTAAGAATGCTCTTTCTGTTTTATATGGTGTAATTTACAATCTGAAGAAAATATCACCACTTTCAGTACATAGCTCACCTAGAGCAGGAGCATCATTCCCATTTCACTGAAATAGACAGTTTTCCTGTTAATACTTTTCAAATAACAATAAATTCATCTTTTAAAACTAAGTTTCCTAGGCACAAAATAATTACAAAACCTTACTTCAGAAAACATGAAAGTTATTTCTGTAATACTTTTTAAAACAATGTGATTTCTTTGTTTAGAATGTAGTTCCCCAATTCATAAATGTAACTATGACATTTTGTTTCAAGCTAATTTTATTTTAAAAATTGATGTCAATTAGAAGAATGAAATTAAATTCAGCTGTTCAACTACCAGCATATGAAACATTTTATTTTGAATCAAAGCAAGTCCTTGATGGGGAGGTTTCTACAGTATGGAAGTATGACGCTTCCACACCAAAGTTCCCACACTGATTATAGGTTTCCAGACTTGTTGTTGCAGCATTGCTACCTTGACATCAGCTGGACTTAATATCATAGTTACTAAGCAAGAGCAAAGATAAAGCTTTCAGGAACATTATCTAATCTGTTCTGCAGAAGCCCAGGAAAGGAGGAACAGAAAGAAAATATCTAGAGCAGTGATAGCTTAGGCAAAGGAACACATGACATTATCAAAAGTAATAGTCCCATTCTGTCCAAGGGAGCCAGTGAAAGTAGGTCTAACCTACATATCATGGCAAAGGGAACCTTTCGTGAGTCCTGGAACACCCCTTTACACATCTGTACTACACTGGCTGAGTAACGTGCCACATAAATGATTTCCAGCAGCATTTCTCCATGAAAATCATCATGCTGGGAATATCCTACAAATGCTGTGAAGATGAAAAAACACATATATATACATACATGTGTGTGTGTGTGTGTGTGTGTGTGTCCTCAGGTCATTCACCTTTCAGGTTTCTTTCTAAAGCAAGTGGATATCTAAATACTTAAATATCTGAATATTGATTTATTTGAGACACAGCCATCTTCAAACGTGTGAGGAAGTATTGCTGAAAATGTCCATAACTTAAGAATACCAGAGGTAAATCACTTTATATTCCTTTATTTACTGTTGTAGATAGAGGAATATTCATAATTCCACATAAAACTCTCCACATTACCTAAGAGACAAGATAGACATTATATCCTCTGAGCAAAGAGTAATTCTATATTCTTCAAGTTTTCCATGGAAGAAACTGCTGTGTGGTTGAGATATATATAATCACAAAAGCATTTCACTTTTTTTCCCTTTATTTTAAAGAATCCTGCTACTCCTCAAATGTTTCCATCAGCACTGCCTCCATATAATCCTACACATCCACTGGACTGACTATGTGACTAATGTCACTGTCCTTGAACAGTCAGGGGTCACCAGTATTGAGGCCATGCTGCTGAGGATGCAGCTGCGCTGGGCAGGGCACGTCTCCAGGATGGAGGATCACTGCCTCCCTAAGATTGTGCTCTATGGTGAACTCGCCACCAGCTGCCACAACAGAGGAGCCCCAAAAAGGAGATACAAGGATTCCCTGAAACAACATCTCGGTGTTGGTCATATTGACTGCCATCATTGGTCCACTCTGGCTTCCAACTGAGAGACAGGGAGACACACCATGCTGCTGCCTCCTTTGAGAACGCACATAGAATCAGTCTTGAAGAGAAAAGACAACGCAGAAAGAACCGTGTCTCATCAATACCACCTAAGGAGACTTTCCACTGTGCCTTTTGCAACTGGACTTGCCTGTCCTGCATCGGCCTTTTTAGCCATCAGCGTGCTTGCACAAAGTGTGGGTAGAGCCCTTCCCTTATCTTCATTCGTAAAGCCTAGCCATGATGACATGATACATTGTATTTTAACTCATAAGGAAAGAAGCCATGTAGTATGGATAAAGAAAGCAGAAATCTGTGGAGTGCATAGATCTCTCTGCAGCAAAAATGTAAGGCCAATTGGATGGGTCAAAATTGAATAACTTTTTTTCTGAACTGGTCAATTAAAATATATATGCAAAAGAGCATCAATATATGGAAGAGAAAGGCTATTTTTCTAAGCAAATTTCTTCAGCATGTCAGCAATACTTTGTGTAGTATCTAAATTCATGGCTTGAAATTATTCAGGGAATGGTTAAATAATGCAATTCATCAAATCCATTTTAAAATAAACTGCATTTTCGACTTCCTGAACACTGCAAATTATTCTCAGTTGTAATTTACAATAGGCAAGTGTTAACTTACCTAACTCATATTTTATGAATATGTATTGACTAATTGCAAATCCATGGTTTGGGGTAAATAAATAGGTGATTTATATTCAGATAAGTCACACAATCAATTTTCAATCTACTGCCTCAAATACAGTATCAGATTGTGACAGGTTTATTTGCATTGACATGAGGTGTCATAGTTCTGCGAACTGTAAAATGGAAATCTCAAACATTATTCAACAGCCGCTGGCGGATCATGCCCAGCAGTAACATCCACAGCAAAACCTCAGAATGTCAGCAGCCCTTCTGCTGCTGCTGGTTAACCACAAATTGAACAAAACTCTAATCTAAGCAGGCTACTCTTCATCCAGGGATCAGTTTTGGTGGCTTTTTTTTTTCCTCTATGGTGACTCCTAATTTGACACTTCCTCACCTACCCAGAGACAAGAGCAGCACTTCTGCCATTAGGTAATGAGAGAAAAGGATAGAACAGTGCCCTCTGCATACTTGGGCTTGGCCTTTCAGGTCAGAATTGTTTTTAAGAGCACTTAATCATGCTTTCAACTTACTGCAAAAGGTTTGTTCTGTCTCTTCTTTGAGTGCTAGGGCTTGCCTTAAACAAGACTCACTGAATACAGTGCATCAGGGATTTTTTTGCTAACAGAGCTCCCAAACCACTTTTTGCACTCTATTTACTACCATTAAAATTTTTCAATTTAATATAAAACATTTAAATAACATTCCATGTTGAAGTACTCCTGACCTTTTCTTTATCCAGATATCTTGAGATTCACTTTCTTTTTACAAAACTAAATCTGCACACTGCAAAAAAAAAAAAGCAGTCCAAGAGAATCCTTTTTATACTTTGTACAAGTTTTCTTCAGAGTCCTGTACAGAAACAAATATCTTGATCTGTACAGATTTCCATTTTCCTTGGATGTGTCTTCATTCCTACTCCTTTTTTTCCTGATGAATCTCTGAAGGATGACTGAGTTTTTACCTGGATTTTCATTTTCACTGCTTGACAATAAGCAGTTTCCCTCGTGGTAATACTAAATGTCAGGAAAATTTCACAGGAGTTACTTGTATCTGATTAATAGTTCTAGAGCACTGCTGCTTCTCTATTATTTTTTTCTTTTACATCTCTCAACACACTACTATTTCAATTGTAGAAAAAGAAAAAAATCACCTTTCAAGCCGTGGTCCTGTGTGAGTCAAGTGGATGAACTGAGTCACCTGAACATAGCTACATAATGCTCTTGTAGGCACTCCAGGGTATTATGCATGCCCTACATAGGTTTATCCAGGATGTGACTTACCTGGAAACCTTCTGTTANCAAAAATTTCAAGTGACCCTATACCTCTTTATATAAGAGATTAAACTCTATCCTGATCTATGAACCTGTTAGATAAGATCAAGCAGAGGAGAAACAGTTAAATTTAACAAACACTGTAAGTTGTTCATTCAGCTACAGCAGTGAAGGTATTCTCATTCACTCGATAACTATTTTCTTACTAGCAGCTTTAAAGCTATTTAATGATGTCGTTATACCCATAAGACCACCTGTCAAAGAAGGGGAACGCAATGATAGTGATGAGGTGGTGAAGTGAGACGAGGAAGATAACATTCATTAGAGACACGAAAAGGCAGCTGGTTTTATTGGGCATAAAAAGGAGGTTGGGGAGCCTTGTTAAAAGTTATGTAGTCTCCTGAAAGAATTACAGAACAAAACACTGAAAAAGTTTGATGTTATAGAAAAGGAATAGCATTTACAGATCTCCTTTAATTATACATCAATATAAGGAAGATACAGACAAAAGATTAAATCACAAATTTAATCAGAACTAAGAAAAGATTCATTCAAAGGGAAAAAAAAAAAAAGCTTCCAGTTTCATTTCTTGAACCGGTGTGGGGTTCAGAAAGCAATTTAAAAAGAGTCTGCAGGCTGGAGTTAATTATTTGCATTAGCATTTCAGATGGCTTTCATGCAAATATCAGCTCTTTGGTGTGCTGTGGGCGTAGGCAAAAATAAGCTAAATGCTTGATCTCCCTTATAGGATCCTAAATTATGTCACTTAATAGGTAGCAAACAACATGGGGATTGAATGATACAGGCTTTTGAAAACAGCTCTGGGATCTAATTAATTGGGACAAATTATCCAAAGCAGCTTGGCATTGAGGAAGGAGGACAGACTCGGGGAGAAATGATAGATGGATATGCAGAAAAGAAAGCAGAAAGACCTTTGGTGCTCTTGAAGAGCTCAGCCTAAAGGCCACTATCACTCCTGTAGCTGATAGAAGTGTGCAGAGACCCCCTGAGAGGTGAAGTGAAGGTTCACGGAGAAAGCCTCCCCTCACCTCCCCTAGTCTGGTATTGGACTGCAGTGTCTCCCTGTGGGTTGGGGATGCCATGTCACACACTAACACCAAATATATCAAAGTGATGCCATAAGGGCCTCAGATAAAAAATTGAAAAACACAGAGTGAAGGGGAGAAGCAGCTTTACTGGTCAATGGCCGATGATCCAAAAAGAGCAATCATAACAATCTTCCCATTTTTATAACATTCTGAGCACCCATCCCCATACTATCTAATTAAAGTCCCACTTACTTCTATGTTACCCCAACATCCAACAGAATTGTCCCTTATTACTTAACCCCACCTATGTCCAGTCCCTAGTAGGCCTGGAAGCCTAACTCTATGTTTTGTCTTATATCCCACTTATCTACACACAAGAATGCAAGCACACTGGAACACAGGCTCTTCTGGCCCTTAATATTCCAAGTTATCCAGACACCTAGCTAAAGTGAATTCTCTAAAATATTACGCATACCCCTTAAAACATCAAAAGAATCATAGAACAGTTTCTGTTGGAAATGATTCCTTACACTCATCTAATCCAAGTCCCCTGTTATGACCAGGGACACTTTCCACCAGAGCAGGTCGCTCAGAGCCCCATTCAACCCACCCTTGAATATTTCCAGGAATGGGACAGCCACAACTCTGGACAACCTCTTCCAGCGTTTTAGCACCCCTATTGTAAAAATTTTCATTCTTCTAACTAATCTAAACCTGCCCTCTTTTATTCTAAAACTAATATCCCTTATTCTATCACAACAGCCCCTGCAAAAATATTTGTCCCCATCTTTCTTTTAAGTCCCCTTTAAGTATTGAAAGGCTGTTATAAGAGCTCCCTGGAGCTTTCTCTTCTCCAAGCTGAAAAACCCTAACTCTCTCAGCCTTTTCTCACAGGACAGGTATTTCATCTGTGACTAAAAGTGTTTGGGGTATTCAAACCCCTTTAGTCTCCTGCCACTCAAACCATGACACCCACTCTGCATGTCTGGGAGACATACAGTTCACACAGGCTTCTTAGACCCCTTGTCAATAGCTGAATATATTGATATTAATAGGGGCAGTAGGAAATCAGCAGCATACTGATATAGCAAGACATATAAACTGTGTGGTTTATGCACAAATAGGGTCTTGAACATACATCACTTTAAATTCAGACAATGTAATCAGAAGTCAATGAGATCTCAGCATTTTTGGGCTTTGGCAGAGGGTGCTTAGTACTTCCCAAAACTTGACCATACAACACGCAGCACATCCAAGCACTTACAAGAAGTCTTAGCTTTAGTTCTTTTGTCATTAAACCCACAAACACTCTAACAACCAAGAACACTTGTGATATACCAAACCATTTAACTTCACTGGCTTTAGTGGAATTTCTTCCAAGGGAATTTGGCTGGGCAATGTTTTGCACATTCAGTCACACATCAGCAATGTAGGACAATTGCAGAAGTATTCTACAGTTGTGTCTTATGAATGCTAACACCAGAGCATGACAGTCACTGACTCGGGAAGCAACCACAACAAAATTTAGACATGGTTCAATCTATAAAGATGCACAGACTGTCTCCTGCCTCCCAGTCTTCTGAGACTGAGGACCTGATTTGACATTGACATCTTGCTCTGCCTTCTATCTATTCATGCCTATTCTTTTCCATCCTGCATTGTTTTCTCCGAGTAAGACCAGGCTGCTTTAAGTTCCTCCAAAGCCATCTCTTCATTAAGCTGAACAAGACCCACCTCCTTACAGGGAAAGTGCTCCAGCCCCTCATCCTGTTTGTGGCCATTTTGAGTGTCCAACATGTTTCTTGAACAAATAGATCTAACACTGGACCCAAAACTCTATGTCTGCTCCAATGAGCGCTGAGTGATAATTGCTTTCATTGATCTGACTATTTACCTGCTGATACAACTCAGGATGTTGTTGGCTTTCATTCCAAAAGAAAAAATGAGAGAGGCAAGAAAAATAATTCTAGCCCTAACCCTAAACAAGTATTGTTCTGAATGAGCCCTACACTTTTAGCTTACAACAATGCGTGCATTTCCCACGATTTGCAAAAATGTCATTCCTTTACTTTAAAACATCATTGTGAGTCAGGGAACTACCACTGTCCCATGTTTACAAGAAATGATAAAGCCAAAGAGAAATGGGCACATGACTGACATTGAAATTAAACCCACTTTAGTTGCTGCCTAACTTTGAAGACTCCAAATAGGTCAAAATATGTGGAGCTTCTACTAGATAAACTTCATCAAATTTCTTCTTTAAAATGGCTCTATCCTGGTATGGCTTGGCAGCTCTACATCTATCATCCATAGAAACTTTCTCATTCACTTTTAAGTACAAACTCTTAAACAAAAAAATGTACAAAATGGTACAAAACCTTAAACAACACTTTATCAAGCCAAGATTCACTTCAAAACACACTCTTATTTTCCTGCTCCTCTCATGTGGAAAAGGTCAACAAGAGCACTCATCCAGGCACTAACTTGTGGATGCAATTTCACCATCCCCCAGAGGAAGTGCAAAACTCTTACTGGATCTGACTCTTCCACCCATAATCAATGCTATGGCATATTACTAGGACAGCCCTACTGCTTCCAGTGGCCATCCCACTCGAGAGATAACTTAGGCATCCCTATAGCACAGCATCCACCACTCCATTGCTCAAGGACACCATGCATCTGCCATTGAGCAAGAAATTCAAGTCTCACAGGGCTTGCATTAAAGAGCTAACGATTTATTTCATCTTGCCACAGGTCTAGCTGCAAAATGACAGTGTTTCTGAGACTTCTTCAGAAAGCAAGGGGAGTGAGTCAAGTTTAAGTGAAAAGGGTGTTTGATTTGGTTTGGGGTTTTTTACTACAACTTTATTACCTCTTTGGAAAGGAACTATTCTCAAAAAAAAACAGATTTAGATGGTGAGTTTCATTAACAAGCTTTATGAAGCTTATTGTTAGAAACTGAGTACCAGTGTCGTGATTTCCCTTGATTACAATTACAGGAGCTAAGTTAGCTAATGCCAAGTAGTTGTCTGTGCTTTTGCCAAACAAGAACTATTTCAAAGCTATAAAGGTTTCAGAATATTGTGTAAATGCATATTTTATTTAGATTTCTAATCCCAGGAGTTTAAAACATGTATTCATTACAACATAATTTCTTCAGTCTATGCCATGAGCTATTAAAAATAAGTTTTACATGATTTAATTATTCTTTTGAGATAATAGGTGAATAGAAAGCATTAAATCTTACTTTGTTTAAAAACCTAATATCTACATGATCAGTGTTGTGTGCATTCTCTTCTCCCAAAGTACAAACCTGTATCTTTTGGATGTGGAAAATATCCCCTTTTTTAATATAGCTGATATATGATACATGGCTCACTTCCCAAGATCTAGTGAAGCTCTCTCCCTCTAAAAAATTATTTGTTTAGCAACCACTGACTGATAGAACAGCAAGAATTTTTTCATCCATTTCAGAGCACAGTTCACATATTTTAACCATCCACATGTAATAGCCAAAGCCCATCAATAAAAAAAAAATAAAAAGATAAATAATGAAACCTAATGTTCCTCTTATTATAATGATCTTTTAGGCCTCATCTACACACAAAGTTAATTACTTTAAGCTGGCAGAGGGAAAGCCTTGCCATCAGGCTTACAGAGATAGGTAGCAATTTTTCATTCAAGTACAGCTTTGTGTAAAACTTTATGATATTTCCTATCATCAAAATCTACAGAAAAAATATTATGCTGAGGGCATTCAACTGAACGAGGTTATTGCATTTAATTAAACTGACCCTAAAATTGGGATAACTCTCCCCTATCCATAGTTATCTAAAGTGTAGGTATCTACTGTGAAGTAATCAGCTAAAGTTCTGATGTCAATGCAGAAAGATGAGACTCTTCAAAGGGTAATTAATCCTCTGCTAAGTCAGGAAGGATGAATCACCCTCTGGAAATACCTTTTTCCATCAGCAGTACTTTTTCACATCATGCATAATAAAACTGTGAAACTCATTACCACAGGATGCTGTGGAGGCACAGACGAAAGGCACTAATGCATTTAAAAGCCCTAGACTAATTCATGGAGAGTGGGTGCAGCAAGCAGATGGTCTGAAAATAGTCACCAGCTCAGGAAGTCCATAAACAATGTATCTTGAAGGTAGGAAGTATACCTTTGTATATTGTTCAGTTCTTGAACTTTTCTCTAAACATCTAGTACCAGCCCCTGTTGGAAACAGAATCCCAGATTAGAGGATCTGTTGGTCCAGCTCAATGGGACAGCTCTTTTTTAATAAAGTTAACTCATGTCCTCAGTCAACATACCTATTTCCCTTAAGAAACCATACGTACGCAAATACTAGGTATTTTTATTTATATAAAGGGATACTATTCTATTTAGTATTTTGTATTTTAGTATTTTGCTTTGCTCTAAGATATCTTTTGGTACAAAAAGTAGCAGTAATTTATAGGAAAATATTTCTATATGTTCTAACAGCAACATTTCCTCAAAAGTTCAAATAGCAGCTTTGTATGGATATAATGTATTGTTACCTACTGTCTCTGTCTCTGATATACCAACCGTCTGTAACCAGTCATCCTGTTTGTGCTGAGGATTAATTTTTGTAGAAGTCACTCTATAACATATTCAATAATTAAGCAAACACATAGTGAGAACATGAACATGTTATATTAAGACATGATTGCAATAAAAACATGCCTGAGAATAACAGCATATTTGGAATAGGATATTACTGCAGGAAAGGTCAGTAAACCTTCCACATTTTCTTATTATCATTTTTTTATATAGTGTGATTAGACTTATGGTTTCCTAAGTCTCATTAGCTTTGTTCTTTGGGGTGCTTTTGCTTGGTTGGTTTGGTTTGGGTATTTTTTTTTTGTATGGTTGGTTTTCAATGCTTGCCAAAGGACATGATTCATGGCCAACCATGTGACATGAAACTGGCCTGAGCCTATCCTCTGGGACAGTCTGAAGATAAAATACTTTAAACTGAGATGACTACAGCAGCATCCCTAGGAGAGACAAGTGGCTTTTGAAAGTACCTTCTTTCTTTAAAATACCACTGACATTCTGACAATTCTGTTAAATTAATATCAGGTTGCTTTTACATTACACAGGGACTTTCTTTTGACACACAAAACTTTCTAAAGTTTTATGGTCCTAAAATTACTTGTAACTTCATTTAGCTACTTGTAACACCAGATTTCCAGAGCTCTGCAGACTCTTAAAAACGTTGTGGGGTAGGAATTAGTTGTGAAAATACACCTGATATTGTTTTTCAGCTTTGGTTGATGACTATGGCACTGAGTGCTGTGTGCTGGTGTGAGGTCAAAGATTGGACTCGAACCTCAGAGATGTTTTCCAACCTAGTTTATTCTGTGATCCTGGGATTATATTCCTTTCTTCTGTATATAAAAAATTTATCTAGGTTCTAAAACTACTACAGGATCAGGAAATACGTCTACTTCAATTGTCTCAAACTCTGCTGGTCAAATAGATAGTTATTCAACCTTAGGTGAGTTTGTATGGTAGATGAAGTCACAGGGTACATACAATAATCAGAGGCATCCTACCCTCAAGATAACTAACGACTTTCTCACAGAAAGATTGTCAGTGTAACTTTGTAGCTCACAGAAAAAACTGTGTTCCAGTAGGAAACACTTAAAATCATGTCTTTAAATTATACCATATAAATCTCATATAAATTGAGACAGCACACTATATTTTCCACACAGTGAGGCAGAATTGGTGCAAAGATGTTGAAACCTGGATGTGGTTTAGGTTTCAGGCAACATCTTCCAAAATATTTAGATATATTTAAAATCCAAGCCTTGATTTCAAATATTATCTCAGCCGTCTTCTAACACAAAGCTACTGTGAAGTGAACCAAGCTAAGAATGCAAACCACAATTTTTCTGTATTTATCATTCCTGCTGCCATGATGGACTGAAATTAGTAAATTGCCCTGTGCCATTCCCCAGTGCAAATTATTCCAACCTACAGATAAGATTCTTTCTAATTAACTATTGGCACTCAGTTTAGGAACCCATATTAAAGGGCTGAGAGGGAGAAAGAGAGAGACTTCAGAGGATTCAGATTGGCTGAACTGCCTTCTGTCTATGTATTAGCAGTGAACATGCAGGGAGCTCTGCAACCCAGCTCATGATTTCAGCTACAAGATGGCCATGAGTGTGGGTTTTTGCATCTTAGTTTAAGCCAAAACTTGGCAGTCCGCAAGAAGCACTTGTGCAGAACAGCTATTCTGGGCTACATTCAAAGCTTTAACTTTTATGTGTCTCTGTGTTCTTGGTCTCCACAAAACTTAGATGTCCAAATCTTTGCTCATAAATGGAAATCCAGTGCCTATGATGATCTGGATTCTATTTGCAGGATTAGAGAAAAACCTGCCTCCTGAGGGGCATAAACTGAGAGCAGCTACGTTAGGCCGAAAGACTAACCCAGATAGACAAAACCAAGAGAGACATTTTGAATCAGATGCATGAGAACCCCCAAATTTTCATTACACAGTAATGGCCATCTAATGTTGTAATCTCTCCATAAGCAAAAACCAAGCTTCTCTGGATCTGATGAACAGTGACTTTCAGATCTGCTTGCTTCAATCCAGACATTTGTAATAAGGCAAATGTGATGCTTTGAACACTTCCTTTTCTCTGATAATAGCAGTGTTTTCCCTTAATCTCATTATTCATAGTGTTTTTAAATAGTGAATTCATAGCAAAACTCACAAAAGGTGACGCAGTCATGAAAAAGATAACACTAAAACTAAACCATAAAACCAAGAGAAGAATAAAGGATACAGTAGGTAGGTAGGTACCTTGTGACTAACTCAATGCTTTTTATTCCTCTTACATGAGAAATAGCTATGTTTAAAAGCATTATATTTTCATAAAGTTAGGAATTCAGAATCTAACAAAAGTCAAAATTAAGATGTCCTTTTTAAACTTAATTCGATCACTTGTACATATGCTTATATGCACATACAAATATACACAATTCAGTTCCTAGGTTACATAATGTTTCTTCACTATAATTGCCCTGGCCAGGACCACACCTTGTGTTTCAATACAGGTTCCCTGATTCTTCCAAACAAACCTGACTCCTCACTTCATCTTTCTGAACTCCTTCCTGATAGTACCTGATTTCTTTCTAGCTTCTTTTTTGTCATCCCAGCCTAAATCTCCCAGGCCAGTTTTCAAGTTTTCATCAAATTTTCAGACTTTCCCACTACAACTCACTTCCCTAACTTACTAGGGTCAATCCTGAACCTTGAGTCTGTTCCTTTCTTTCCACAACCACTCTGTTTTCACTGGGATCCCATCTCTCTATCTCAATTTGAAACTACAATTACAGGGAAAATTGAGCAGTTCCACTGTCTCCTCTTTCTCCAACACACAAATCCCCTGTGACTCTGGGATTGCACTAGGAGTGATGAAGGTTAGATAGAAACTATTGGCTGGTGAAGGACTATATTGCACGGAAGGGAAGGAACAGGGATTTGTAGTTCTAGCTTGGGACTAGGAGTCAACACAACTCTGCAAATTTCACTCATCTTAAACAGATAACCTTATAAGTAGAAAATAATAATTTGCAATGTATACAAAGAGTTAAATTAACTTAGAACAGTTCATTTAAAATGTAATTACTTTCTATTGTGGATCAGTTTGGGTGCTGTAATTTTGAAAAGAAACACTGACTTGCTCTCGCCTTTCTTAGACCTTTTCACATTTTTTGGTTAATTTTGTTTGGCTTGTCAAACACATGAAGGCTGCATTATTAATAGTATTGTAATGTGGCAGGTGCATATTTTTGTAGGGGAAGGTGTCGTTTTAAAGTGACAACTGAACCTTTTGTGAAATATAAGGTTTCCTCCCAGGAGAAAGTCATCTTTTTTTTTTTTTTTTCCTCTGGGCATAGTACACTGTATCATAGAACATTTTAATATTAGAAGTGGAACAGATGGCTCAGATTGAGACTGGGGGCAAAACTACAACCCAGAGATGGGGAAAGAGATTCAAAGAGGAACCAACATGAGCAGAAAATTCAATTAAAAGGTTCAATTTTGAGGAAGCAGATGTGTAGGGTTTATTATTAGACCCACATTCTCATTTAGAGTAACCCATTTGTGAAGCTTCTGATGAACTTGTCTAACCCCATTGCTGGTATTTTACTATGTATGCTTACTTGAAAGGAATTTTAAATGTCATTGGGTAGCTCTTCCTCTCTCTTTGGTTACAGCTCAGAATCTGACATCTCTATTTCAGCAAAAGGGCTGACAAGCCTGTGATTCTCATTAAGCACAGCAGCTTATAGATGTTTTGGTATCATTCTGAATGGAGAGCTCTACAATAACTCAGTCCAATATTTCTGCCATTATTATTTGGCATAGAAAGTGTCCAAACTGATCTTTCATGGATTTTCAGACACAGCACAATATAGAATAACTAACATATTATAAAATTAATATCGTCCTAAAAATAGATTTTATATGGCTCGGTATAAAATTCAGCACATTTGTCCCGATCCCTAAGACCCTCCTAGGTATTAATCTTGTTAACTCATTACTTGAAGATTTTGAAAATATAGGACTGAGGGTTTATTAAGTCCAAGAAACCGGACATGATCTGTTTCATAAAATACAACAAAGTCAAGCAGAAGAGTTTTGCCCTAATTTACGAGTCATTTAAGAACCTCTCCTCTCTTAAAAGCCTTACACTTATTTTCATTCCAGTTTCATGAATTTTGTTGTTTCTGTTTTCACTGCTTCCAGACAAGCTTCTTCCACAGGTTTTTCTGTGTTCTTAGCTATATCTCTTCACAGGCTGTCCCTAAATGGTGAGAGTTTCCTCTTAAACCACATAATAGTACCCAACGCAGCGGTGTGTAAAGCAAATCCTCTCCTCCTAACTCCTTTTCCTCCTCTCTCAGAATGTCATCTTCACAGGCAGAACCTACATGTTGTTTTTACACTAGAGTTTACACCAAATGTGGATTCTGCATGGATAAGGAGTGAAAAAAGTACAAGGTTTAAAATTCCTTCCTAAGAATCATTTACCAGCAACTTTGTTTGAAGCAGAAATTGTCTGTGATAGCAGGAATACAAAAGATAGCCCTGTATACCTGATATATGCATTGCACTTCCCGCACTGGATCAGAACACAGATACACACAGGGGGAAGTCAGGCAGGAAGAAAACCAGCTGGTTTTGTATCCTTCCACACAGAAACAGCTGTGATCTTTTCCATCAACTCTTATTCAGGCAAAGCTCCCAAATCCAGATTCATAGTTGCTGAGGCAGATCCACTAGTGTCACCTAGCTGGTTTGTTGTGCCCTTGTGTCATGAAGCCAGCAGTATCAGATCACTCCCCATGGGCAACCCCATGTCTTTGTTTCTGGAAGAAGACTCAGTCCAATGAAAAGCCTGAAGATGCACCTCACCAAATCAGATTTTTACCTGGATCATGACTCATGTTGGATCATGACTCATGTTGAATCATGACATATGAGTGGATTTCAGCTTAGTGCCTCTTGAAAACTATTCTGTGAGTAATTATCTGTCTCCAAGCATCAAATAACCCAACAGAATTAAAACATTTTCAGGCTTTCCTCAAAATCATAACACTTGTGATGAAGAGATAGAAGTAAATACATCTAAAAGTTGTCCTAAAACTAGGGCATCGGTATTTTTAAAATTATTTAAAAGCACACAAGCTGTGCCCTCAACCAAGCAAAGCAATTTATGCCCTTTAATGATTTTTGTCTGCTAGTTAAATCAAAGCTGCAGATATGAGTCCTTTGACACCAACTGGTTCATGCCATTCTGTAGAAATGTCACATGATGACAGTATAAGCTGTTAAGACAAAATGATTGACACATCATCTTAACTACCCTCTCAGGTACTCTTTCTGAGACAATCAATTTGGTGTTCTATCTCATTAAATTTCACTATTTTGGTACCTTATATTACTTGAATGAGACACTCTACAGTGTCCTTGAACTGAAGGTATTTAAAGATCATTTTCTCAGACAGGAATCCTTATCAGATAAGAGTCAGACCTGCTGCAAACTGTCAAGGGGAAAGAGAAAATGTGAAAGAAAAATTATACACCACAAAACTGACTGAGGGACACTGAGATCTTCAAAAGGTTGCCCAAGTCCTTTTGATATGATATTAGACGGAATCCTGCAGCAGCCAGTAATCAGTGTATGGAATGATAGTCATGCAATGAAAACCAAAATGTGATGACATATAAAGGCACCACAGCAGCAAGCCAAAGCTTATTGCTCTGCTGCTTCTCTACTTGTTAATAATAAATTACCACATTAATAACCCTTTATACTTATCCTATTGGAGATTATATGATTACTGATAAAACTTTTAATTACATTAGCAACACTACACCAATTGCATTAACTGGCATAATAAAGTTAACATATAAATACAGTGTCCTTGATACACACATACTGCACATCTCATTAAAATTAATATTGTTGGAATAATGTCACGCTATTTTTATTCAAGGCAATATTACCAAACAGCCATGATCCCTTGACCTGAAGTTTTAAAATTTAATATTAGGTAACGGGATTAAATGAGTCTTTTTCAGAAGCAAATTCAGAGATTGTGTTACACAAATCAGAAGTTAGTCAACCAAAGCTAGTTTAGGTCGTATGAGATCCTAATCTCCTGAAAGACTGTACCAATTCTCCAGAAAGCCTGAAATAGATGACCAGGATTTGTTAGTCTGAGCAGCTGGCAAATACTGGTTTTTTATTTATTTCCAGTTCTACATGACCTTTGACAAATAACACTGTCTCATTCTGTACTCACATCTAGTTTGGCTTGCTGGAGACCTTAATCAAAGCAGGCTGGGAACTAGAATGATTTTGAGAAAGTAGCAAAACCCATGTTTCCTACACTGAGTTTCGCATAAAATCTGACCCACAGGCCAAAATTTAACAGGACAAGTTTAGGAATGGAGAGAGCTGTTTATCAAACGTAAACAAGGGAAGATTGCCTAATCATTAAGCAGTGTTTATGAATAAGCAGCACAGATGCAACAGTAGAGTTCTGTCAAGAGAAGAGGTGACAAATAATGTGGGGTCTACATTATGATGTCCACTCATGATCCTTGATCCATAGTGGGGACACCTCTACACCAGACAAGAGCTAGCTCTGGGCCAAGGTTGTCCCCTCCTCAGTGCATGGGACGCTCACAACACCTGGCTCTTCCCCTGTGGAATCCACACTTTGGACATGGGAGACAAACCAAGGGCTTAGGCATCCTCATTCTGGGCATAAGCGGAGCAGCCTCCTGTATCTGTGAGGTATGTCAGGTTGTTACTGTGAAAACCTGTCCTTGTGCTGCAATTCCTTCTTTCAGAAAACAAGGGAACCAGTGCCTATTTACCTTGTAACAGTGATGTGAGTGGAATTGCAATATGGATTTCAGGAGTCTAGATGCAACACCTCAATAATAAATGTGCTGAACAACTAGGCAAGAGAAGTACTGTTTCCTTTGAGGATAGCCACATATTTAGCCGACTGTTCCTTAAAATCCATGACCTTTTTGGCCTGTTAAATAGGTGCACTAAAGCGTTCAAATCTGCCTCAGTAAAACTCTGAATGGAATAACTTTAAAATCCAAAATTTATTTATTCATGTTACAGCACAGTAATTTGATGTAATAAGCATTAAGTTAAATATAATTCTGTAGCTGATGAATCTAAACTTTGCTCTGTAGCTCAGATCTCTGTGGGAGACATGATACTTGATATTTAATTTGAAAAGCAAGGTAGAAAAAACTCTTTTGTGTTGATAGTAAAAATGCATTGGTGCATTTTATTTGATATGGTGGATTTGTTTGGCTTTATTTTCACATTTTAATAGGCTCATCTCATAAAAGTATACTGAAAATAGAAAGATGATCTATCATAAGGATAGATGGGTCCAGATAGCTTCATTAGATTGTTGTGTAGAAGAAAAACAGTTTTCTTACAACTGATGAAAATAAAGGTAAATTGAAAGATATGTAATAGCCTAAGACATCGCAAGTTGCTGAAGGAAGATCATGATGTCTAAATGCCAAAAGTAGATTAATCAAAGAAGCGGAGTTCTCATAATGCATAATTGTAAAATGAGGATAACATCACTTCCAGTTCCCTGTGTTAAATACTGTAAATTCAATACAGTATGTAGTCCACTGGTAAAGAAATGTTTTTCTTGAGGTAAAAATACTATCAGTTTTTGATAAGAGCAGGTGAATTTGGCCTTTACAAGTGGAAAAATATCCACCTGAGTAAGGGACACAAGACTGGGCACATAACACATGAAGAACCTTAGTGCAGTCTCACCAGTGATCATGTGATGGCCCCACTAGGGATACTTGACAGGGTAAGTCAAATTGAAGAGAAGCCACCTGGTCTGAACAGCTGTGTTCATATCTCATTTTATTCCTCTTATCTCCCTACTTCCTTAGGAATGCCTTATCCTATTTCCATTGTCAGAAAGCAGAAAAGACTTCATTTCCTTTTTACAGAGTGGCACCAGAGGCACAGAAAGAGTCTGGGACATCTGCTGTAGTGCTTAGCTGGGATCAGGAGTGCACTTTTGAAGAGACTTTCCTGTCTGTCCCCACTGAACCATGCTTTGCTTCTCAGTCTTCAAGAACCGAGAATGGTATCTATTTCTATTGAAAGCAAAACCAAATAGATTGCACTAGGAACACAAACAGTGTATTCAAACCACTGACTGGTATTCAGTCCTTGGGACAACGTCAGAGCTGATATCAAGTACAAAACCCCAGGGTGTGGTCATCCAGCCCTCAGCCTCAACTCTATCACTTCCATGAACCCACATCTGTCACATCACTTCAACAAACTGACCCTTGGACCTCCTAGGTTCAATGGTACTATGGCTCTCATGGCACAAGTTCTGCTTAGAAGAGCTAAAAATAGCTCCAGCCATAGGACTCCAGCAAGTACTAATTCTGCATGGAAGTACTACCCTTAAATATTCATGTGTATGTACCCCCTGCCTCTAGACTCTTCACAGTTAAGAATGTCACTCTAAAACTACTGCTTAGAGATAATATTCTAAAAAATACTTTGCCTGTGTTCATATTGCCTTTATATTATATTGATTGATTACATTATTCCTTTCTGGGTTTAGAGACAATAATGCTAGGGCTTCATCTTTCTTCTGCTTACTATTCTTTATCATGTGAAGAGTACATTTGAGGGCATCACATTTTTTAGTGACCAGGCCCCAAACAAAACAGTGGGCAGCATTTTGAGTCACACTTAAGAATCTTTATACCAAGATATCATTAATGTTCTGCTAACATCTGGGTCCAGCTGCCTCCTCACCTCTGGATCCCATCTGGGAAAAACAGGGTAACAATGCTTCAGCAGACAGGAGATACTGGCATTCAAGAACAAAGAAGAGTATGAATTGAGGAGTACAGATGGATGCAAAAAGAGTCCCTTCATCTAAACCCCAACCTCTGATCACAAGTGTACCTCATTTACATGTATATGAGCTGCAATGCTCTTTTTCCCAGGCACTCTCCAAGATGTCCTCATCAGCTATTTCTCAGCAGCTCCTAATTATTCCTCACCTACTATGAACTTCTCCCTAATTACTCTTTCCCTGTCTCTCCAGGGCTTCTGCAAGAATGACAATGCCATTTGCAAATCTGAAGTGACTCTGAGCTCTAGTTAACCTTTTGTGCACTCCTCTGTTCCTCCAAGGTTTTTACCTTCTTATCAAATCTAAATTTGAAAATGCCTTAGCAAAGTCAGCTAACTAAAGACCATTCTTCTCAAGTTGCCTTGAGGCTGGAGAGGTAGACAGTACAAGAAGCCTTAGACAAGTTGATTACATTTTTGTTATATTTAGGCTGAAAGAGTATTGGTAAATGCTTATTTCTGTAAAAAAGGTCACAGAAGTCAAAATGCCACGAGGTCATTAAATACTCTCTCTAACTTTTGAAACTTGCAAAGGGAAAAGTCTACTCAGGACTATTGACTTCATTCTATTGCATTTGATTATATATCTCATTCTTGGTTCCTTTTCAGACCTGAATTTCCTAATGTCACACTTCTCTGTCTCTCGGGAGCGACAGTGATAGGAAGTTACACAGTGAGAGGGAAGTCATCTGTCCTTCTCCCCTCACTTAATGAAGAGAAGAGCTTTGGAGATCTCATTGCCCTTGCTACTGCTCAAGAACAGCAGTAAGGTATACTTCAGCCCTTCCTGCTTCACTGCTTCTACTTTAATTGGATCAAGTCCACTGAGCCTTTCCCAGGATGGAACCAAAATTATCTGTTCACTCTAAATGGATCAAGCTGCACTCCTGCATGCTGTAAGCATGGCTGTTATAGTTTCACTGGGTTTCTTACTAATGCTTTTCTGGAATAGGATATCACTGACAATCATTTCAGCTACTGCCATTCTTTCTGGCCTTCTCCTCTGGCACTTTTTGTACATGTGATGTATGAACAAATTCTTCTCAGCCACCATCTTCCGCACGGACCACAGAAAGCAATTCCATTGCCATTTTTTGTTTGTATTCATTTGGGGGTTTTTTTCTTGTTCTTTCTTTGGTCTTCATTGACTTTTTTCTGTCAATATTTGAACTTGATAGGCTGAATAGTGCTGAACAAGAAATTGACAGCCAAAGAGCAAGCTTGAATACTGGATCCTATCTGCTTACTTTGAGCAACCCAATTACCTCTCTTTCCAAGACAAAGCCCAGAGGCTGTCTGGAAAATCTTTCCCTGCAAGCACATCTTCCAGTATGGGTGACATTGCACCAGTTTTGGTTGCCCTAGCCATGAGTCTTCCAACAGTATTTCAGCAGGCTCCTCTACTCTCAAACTTCCTCACAGGTTGTCATGCAATGTAGCACACGGCCCCAGTGTTATCCTGTGTATCCCCAGTGTTAACACCATTCTGGCTATAACACACCTTTCATACTGTTTCTGACATTTCAAAGGAAACGAAAGCAAAAAAAAAAGAATTTATATTTTTGGGTCACCAGGACATTGCAGGCTACAAAGGAGGCCCACAATGTCAAGAATTATGGAGAAAGATAACAAAAACTGTAGAGGAAAATGTCATCTAGTATGTAGACATGAGGCAGTTGATGCTCACAGGCATCTGTGAGCATTTAGAAAATGAAGATGCAACAGAGAACCAATTGGTAGGATTTTATATGTTTCATTCAGATCTGTGACCCAGAAACTACTGCACTGGATATACTTCTTGGGGAGAGTTCAAGTATGAGTAACACAGAAAGTAGCAGATGACTAATACAATCTAATAATTCATTATGTCAATAACTGGGCCAACCTTCACTTCTTTAGGAGAAGGAACAGATCTTTCAAACTTATGCATCGTCTAAGTACTATGTAGTCAGCATTCAGACAGCCCAGAAATACTCTTATAGGTATCGCATAGCTATTTCTATATATCACCTTGCTGAAAACTTGAAGGAAGCATCAAAAATATGCCCAAAAAGCAATTTTGGAAATGTTCAAGATTAAGATAAGTGAGTCTTTCAACAAATGACCCCATCCTTGCACTAAGCATTTTAGCAGCAGACAGCCCTTTCCAGTTAATACATAAGCTATTCTATATTCACAGAAGAAAATAGCAAACGTAAGTTGAAATGTTGGTTTTACACAGGTCATTTCTTAAACCACTTTTGCTTCTCTCGGATTAGGTTGTCACAAGTGAAGGGCATAGCTGGACAGACAGGTAGGACTGATTAAACTGTCACATGCCAATAATACATTAATACATTCTTTGTAAGAGAAGCAGAGTGGCAACCTTGCTGTCACTGGTGATGTTTCACTGTGTATGGCCACAAATGAAGCCCCTGAGGATGTCAAGGATTAAACAGGAGGACATAAAGAAAGGAAGCATGTGTTAAGCATGCACAAGTAGGGGAAAACAGTCATTAGTCAAGCATTTAACTGTAGGGGCACAAAGGATGGTAGTGTACCTGGACTCAGTGATCTTTACAGGTCCCTTCCAACTTGAGATATTCTATGACTCCTCCCACAAGACCTAGTTCTCTGACTTTTTGGGTTTTGAATAAATCATTTGCTTTACATCAAAATGGATACAAATCACATTCATAGAAGTCTGACAGGACACTACCACAGACTCTGTCTTTAAAAGTTCATTCATAATAATTTTTCTGACTCTTGTGAGACAGAAGGGCAAGAACAGCCCTTATGATATCATTTCATATTTAAGGCAAAGATAAATAGAGCACAAAAGATCTCTCATTTGGGTTCAACTAAAATAAGCCTTTAAAAATGAGAATGCTTATTAAAATGCCTTCTGAAAGTAAAACAAAACAAAACCAAGTATGCAGTAATTTATCAAGATGGCTTTGAAAAGAAAAACTTCAAAACTTTGTCAGAGGATTTCTTCCACTCTGATCTTAACCAGAAACAAAACATATAAATGCCTCAATAAGTATATTTTTAATCAATAATCATGGTAACAGCACATCATTATATTGTTTCATTTTTCATTGCAACTCATCACACAGCTCTGCTTACTCTGTAGTGAGCCAGCCAGAAATGTATCTGTATCAACATATTGCCAAAGAAAGTAGGGTTCACTTATTATTTACATTGTTGATTTGCAGCTTATTGTAAAAAAAAAAGGGATTAATCCTGGTTCTGGCTTCATCTGCAGCTAAAGACTTGTGCCAGTATCAGCATGAGTATATTCTGTGCATGGTCATATCCCTGAACTCGAGCACATGGTGCTGGAACAGGCTCCCCAGGGAACTGATCACAGCACCAAGCTTGACAGAATTCAAAGAGTATTTGAGTACTCTTGGACACATGGTATGACTCTCGGAAATGGTCCCGTGAAGGGCCAGGATTTGGACTCAATGATCCTTGTGGGTCCCTTCCAACTTGTGCGATTCTATGATTCAGCTACTTCTCATGATAGAACTAGCAGAAATTAAATTTTATTCTGACCTCATTGTGGAATTAATTCCCTCTCTTTGTTTCTAAGCAGCCTCCACCTTAGATCTGAATATCATTGCCCTTTCTCCAGCTCATGAGCAGTCCAAACCAAAACCCTCAGAAGACTATGAGAAGATTTCTACAAGCTGCAGCAGACTCCAGGAAAGCTGTACTGTTCAAACACTTACTTAACTACTGACATTCCCTTCAGATTTTTATTACTGCAAATATTATTTTCTAGTCATCGCTATTTTAAATTTGCTTTGAAACTCTAGAGAACAGATAGCACAATATGCTAACCTGGCTGGCTACCGGAATTCCCACCTCCCAGGTCCAAGATCTCCAAGTCCTGTGTTTGAAAGCTACTAACTTTGGGGTATGTTCTGACATACAGGCCAAAGGTCGAATGTGCAATTATTCTACTTAGTTGTAGACAAACATCTTTTTGTATTCTCTTTCTTTCACCCTAGAACTCTCCAAGTTTTCATTTTAAAAAAGTAGCTTCAATTGGGAAAATAACTTCCCATAAAAATAGACGAAACAAGATGCTTTTATCCTATGATGGTGTGAAAATGAAACATATCTATTTACAGCACGACAACACAGCAACATTCGATTTAGGTTCCACAATCCATCTAATGGCCACTTGATTTTTGCATTATTTAAAAACAGAAAAACAGAGCAATTTACTGCCCTCCATTTGTCAGCTTTCTGTGATATTAGAAATAAGGCTGCAGTTTCCTTTGAGTTGTGAAACAAAAACAAGGAACAAGACGCTATATGCACCAAAGGGTGCCTGTTTACACCAAACTACAAAGGAATGCTGTATTTCTGTGATGTGCTGAGTTTGAAAAAAGGGAGGGTAAATCATAAGGAACAGAAACAGCTGACTCATTGTTTCATCTTCAGTAATCAATTAATCGCCTGATCAATGCAGCATGATCTAGGAAGCCTAATTGAAGAGAATTAATACTTGAGCAGCATATATCTCTGGGGGGAACCACTACCAGTAAAGTTAACAGCCTTTGGAAATGCAGCTGCCTCATTTGATTTAGGAGGAAAACATGGTGTGAAACAAGATATAAGGACATCATGGATACTTGGCATCCAGCGCAATACCCTTCAACAGGGAGGGTTCAGACTGAGAATTTATTGAGACCCACAAACTGGTGGCAAGAGTGCTAACACATATGTTTTCACACGTGGAGTCCAACTGCACAAAGTGATGAATTTTTTATCACTCCATCACAAAATTAAAGCTGATTTTTTTCTGAAAGGAAGAATGCTCTTTTGATGAATAAAGAACAGTCTTCTTATAGTTCGTGGGACATTTTGTAACTTATATTCTTGTTACAACTACCTGTTAGTAATCATATGACACTAGTTACATCAAATACTTTTTGTATTAGGCAGAAGAGGGCAGATGACTAGAGAGATTTTAATGTCACCAGCACTACAGGAAACCTGTATTTCTCTTCTGTATGTATGTCATACACTTTAGAAAGAATGAATTAAAGTAAAATGAAATAAAAGGAAGAAATAAAAACCACACACCAAAATACCTGATATTATACTGATAGCAGAATACTCTGAAATTCTGAATTTTTACTCTTTTCTCAGAGGTGCACACCACCAGTTGCTCCATGTAAGTTTTAAGATTTACACATACACAATGCAGCTGAGAGTCAAGTTTGAGCTGTGAAACCTGAATTAGATTCTTAAGGGATATTACAGATCCCACAGAGGCTTTGTAAGCTCTAGCAAATAGCATCGAGTGCATAGAGTTTATATACCTCAGAAAAGTCATCCCTACTGTTCAGACAAAGAGCAGATCATTGCTGGTGAGTACACAATGCTGAGGAGAAGGGGTCTGGTCCAAGCCCTCAACCTTTCTTGACACCTACCGGCATTACTTCTAAAAACTACACAGCTGATTCTTTCTTTTATGAGGTGACTACTGTCTGGCTATGTTCAAGTAGGTACCATGAGAAAAGAGGGTTATAAAGATAGACAGAAAAGGACTGCAACAGAGCAACTGGGATGGTAACTAAGATTGTCTTCATCCTCCATGTGTGCGTGCACCTAAAGAGTGCACTAGCCATTAATCCCCTGATATAGCATCTAATCCTTTGGCTACATAATACAATATGAGGGATATGCTACCCTTGGCAGTTGCACTTTAGAAGAAAGCAAATAGAAAAATATTTTGCACGTAGTTTGGAATTCATCTAACTCATTTGCCATGGGGGGTCCCGAAGACTTTTTCTGTGTGTCCTGGGTTGGACAATTTATGATTTTAAAATTAAGAGATATCAGATGTATAAAGAAATAAGATGTATATTACCAAAAAATAATATGTAAATATATATATGAGGTAGAAAAAAATAAAAATTTAAATTAAAATGAAAATACCAGGAGGAATTGACAAAAACCAAACAATTACCCTGTAACTAAGAACTAAAATACCATTCACAATAAAACAAGCAAAACCAAACAGAAACCCTTTTAGTCCCAAATGCCCTGGAGTGACATTTGTGAAGAAGCAGGGGACACCAGTGGCTCCATAGAGGTGACGGGGGCTGCAGCCACTCTGCAGGGGTCGCTGAGGCAGAGAGGCTGCCAATGAACATGAAGGTCCAGGAGTTCACAGAAAAAACCACCAGGATTGCAGTGAGAGGCTAGCAGGCCAGAGGCTGAGTCCAATAGCGTGAGGTTTAATAAATCCAAGTGCTGGGTTTTGCACTTTGGCCGCAATAACCCCATGCAGAGTTATAGGCTGGGGTCGGTGTAGCTGGAGGATGCCCAGGCAGAGAGGGACTTGGGGGTGCTGGTTGATAGGAAGCTGAATATGAGTCAGCAGTGTGCCCAGGTGGCCAAGAAGGCCAATGGCATCCTGGCCTGCATCAAGAATAATGTTGCCAGTAGGACCAGGGGAGTTATCCTTCCCTTGTATTTAGCACTGGTTAGGCCACAGCTCGAGTACTGTGTCCAGTTCTGGGCCCCTCAGTTTAAGAAGGATGTTGAGTTGCTGGAGCGTGTCCAGAGAAGGGCAACGAGGACGGTGAAGGGACTGGAGCACAAGCCCTATGAGGAACGGCTGAGGGAGCTGGGGTTGTTCAGCCTGGAGAAGAGGAGGCTCAGGGGTGACCTTATTGCTGTCTATAATTACCTGAAAGGAGGTTGTAGTCAGGCGGGGGGCGGTCTCTTCTCTCAGGCTCCCAATGACAGAACGAGAGGACACAGTCTTAGGCTGCATCAGGGGGGGTTTAGATTGGATATCAGGAGGAACTTTTTCACATTGAGAGCGATCCCCCACTGGAATGGGCTTCCCAGGGAGGTGGTGGAGTCACCGTCCTTGGATGTGTTTAAGGATAGGTTAGATGATGAACTTAGTGGTATGGTTTAGATGGTATAGATGTTAGACTGATGTTGGGTAGGTGGTTAACCTAGATAAAGGTTGGACTTGATGATCTCCATGGTCTTTTCCAACCTTATTAATTCTGTGTGTAATTCTGTGTGTGCAGGTCAGCATCGGCAGGCTGGAAGAGACGATGGCCACGCGGTTGAAACAAAATGGTGGGTGCAGCAACTTCGAGCACGTAAAAGGAGATGCTTTTCCACAAAGGCTGGTGACAGAAAAAGGAAGAGGCTGTGTTTATATAGAGCTCCAGGGACTTCCTATAATTCTTCCTCCTCTCACACCTGCGTATTCCTCCGTTATGCCCCCCAGGGGGTGTGGCTGTTCTTCACTTTATTGGTTACTCCGGTGCCCATCCCTCCTGCTGGTACTGTCCCGCTTCCACCTGAAAAACCCATGAAAATCCCGTGTCTGAGCCATGTGGCAAAAAACATGGCATAGGGGTCCCTCCACTGTGCGGTTGCTTGGTCCCCAGCAAGGCACCATGCAGTGCCCTCCCCACCGCCTCTATCCTGGGAGCAGTGTGCTGCACTGCCCCATGCTTCCTGCCCAGGACGTCACGGTATTGCTGCCACCACACCATCCATGCTCCCAGAGGACCCAGGGGAAAGTGAAGGTACCACCAGTTCCCACTACCTCAGGGCTCTTCCACCCCCTGGGATGCCAGTGTGCAGACAATCCACAGGCCAGGGGAACATGGGCAAACTTCCCCTTGCCCCTCCGTGCCCACTGTGCCCCTGCAGGAGGCATTGGTGGCACCCACGTGCCAGGGGAACATGGGCAAACCGCCCCCCACTCCTCCTCCCCATCCACAAACACAGAAAGCAAGAGAAACAAACACTACGAGAAGGTGGGGGTGGGGAGGAGAAAGAGGGGTAGAGGGGGAAAATAATCTTTATCTGCTTTGATAAAAACAGACGCTAAGCCATCACACTATGTGATATTTAGTTTCCTGTCAGGTTATCATGGAGTTAAAGATTCATCTGCTTAGGAAGAAATAGATCTGGCCTGAGAAAGGGGCAATATTTTCTGAATTTAAACTACCTTGAATTCAACTAGGGCTGTGATTCATGAGTGATACCACAGGGATTTTAGCAAGATGCTTTTATCAGAACTTTGAACCTGAGTAGTTTAATTTTGTATACATCCTGCTCAAAGTCCTCAGACTTGTATTTGAGCTAGCCTCTACTTCCTAGAGGCGAGAACATGCTTAGGAAATCCAAGACATCTCATGTTCTCATCCTGAATCCACTCAGAACTTGCTGTACAACCTCAGACACTCAGTTTTTCACTTTCCACAGCCCACTCTGCAAACTAACTGATTAATTTATGAATATATGAAATTAAATTAATGTGAATGAAGTCAAAAATGTTGTATGAACCAACAATACTGACTTCACTACTCTTCTTCCCTTGGAGAGATGGGAGCCTTTTGCACACAAGAGTACACCAGGTTACAGGGAAAAATATTGCTTGCTCTTCCAAAATAAAAAATGCATTTAGAGGAAAGACAAGCATATTAAACAGCTGATAAGACTCTATGAACTGTTAACAAATTGTTCTAACTTCATAACTGAAGGCCTGAACTTGTCACTCTTTCTACAGCACTGCCTGGATTTGCACCTGGACTCAAGCCAGATAAGTAGATAGGGTAGAATACTGATTGGTTCCTTTTATGTAGGAATTCATATACCCTGCAGGGGGGTTGGAACAAAGGTCCCTTCCAACCCAAACCATTCTATGATTCTATGACTCTATGCATTAAACCATAACAATATCAATCATGTATCATTACCATGTTGAGATACTAGGGGATACAGGAAGTTCTACCCAAAATAAATAAATTAATAAAATGGACTTCCAAATAGGTCATTATTCTCCTGCTTTTTTTCAGTCTGACTTAATAAGCACCGTGTGCCTTTTTGTTTCAGATGTACTTAGTATAAGTGCAGCTGCTTTATCCTTCTAATAGTCCTAAGACCTATTGTGTTTTGTTATCCTCAAGATTATGATTATGAGCAAAAAGAAAGCATACCTGATACATATAAAGCCAGGAATCTACTGCTCATATAACTGAAATTGTAACCATCTAATCGCTATTAGTCCAGATCTAGTTATTATGGAAAAAAGAATACTTCTATGTCAAAAAAATCCCATAATAACATAATCACAATTGTTATACATACATATCTTAATTTCTACCTCATTTCCTGATGCTCACCCTTACACTGCTATTCTGGGTCACAGTGTTGGCAGTTACATTGCACAGGTGAGGGTAGTGGGTTGACCCTGGCTGAAAGCCAGGCAACCACAAAAGCTTCTCTACTATTCCCCTCCACAAGTGGACAGGGTAGATAAAATATAATGAAAGGTTCATGAACTGGGATAAGGACTGGGAGTGATCACTCACTGAACACTGTCACAAGCAAAACAGTCTCAACTTGGGGATACTAATTGAATTTATTACTTAAAAAATTAGAGCAGGATAAAGAGAAGTAAAATAAATCTTAAAAACACCTTCCCCTCTTTTCTTCCCAGGCTCTACTTCCTACCTCTCAGCAATGCAGAGAGATAGGAAATGGGGGTTATGGTCAGTTCATCACAGGTTGTTGCTGCCACTGCTCAGAGAGAGGTGTCGTTCCCCTGCTCCAGTATGTGGTCTCTCCCATAGGCAACAGTTCTCCATGAACTCTCTTTTCTGGACTGATTAAATCTGTACAATAACTTTTTTTTTCTTTCTTTCTTAAATAAGTTATCACAGAGGCATTACTATCATTAGCTCAGCCTTGGCCAGCAGTGAGTCTCCCCTGGAGTCAGCTGGCATTGGCTCTGCCAGATATGGGGGAAGCTTCTGGCAGCTTCTCACAGAGGCCTCCCCCTGTGGCCACACCCCCACCACCAAAATCTGGCCATGTAAACCCAATACAGTAGGAATGTGGCATGTTACAGCAAGCTGTCAGCATCTGGACTCCTTAACTGGGAGGAGTATGACCTTCATGATTTTGATGGTTTCTTCTTCCTCTCTTTGTGATCTATTTCGAGTGTATGGATTTATTTGGGGATCCATTTTATAAATTTATTAACATGTCTTTACACCTTATTTTTCCTTAATCTGTCTGCAACTCCGCGTCACTTCTAAATTCACTGGGTGTCATGCCTTTTACAAGTTAGACATTTTTATTTAGTTCTCTTTGCTACCCATAAAACCAGGTTTGACCAGCTCCAGGGCTCATTTCCTTTAAGTGCCCATGGATGAGTTGTTTATAGCCATAGGGTCTGCAGTTTCAGCCTATGCCCCAACTCTTCTCATGCCCTGCCTGAAGTCCTATGTCTCCACTTCTTTGCTCCCCTCCCAGGCTTCTATTTCTCTATAATACATCATTATGTTAAAGCCTTAAAACTATGGAGGTACAATAGAAAGACAAACAAAAGTAAAACAAATTAGCCATAGACATCTGGTCAATTAGAAAAATTGCTGTTACAGCTACAGCAAGTAAAACAGAGCTCAGGCAGGTCACCAAGAGTTCAGACAAAGCAAACCTGACATGCCTCAGTCCTGCAGCCCTGCAAATTCAGCACAAAGCTTATGGCCTGTTACCAGCCAAGGCAAAACTTTATTTCAGGTCTACGCAGATAACAGTTCAAAGGAACTTTATTCTCAGTCAACCTAGTATTTGTCAGAGCCCCATGCAGAAATGCAGCAGGCATTAAACTGAGCACATCAGTTTTAATGCAGTCTTCAGAAGCACACAGTACTGGTGAGACTCATCTAGACGGATCACCTAGAAAAAATACACCATTCTGATAGTGGATTCAGGCCCCTTTTGATTGTTCATAGCCACATTTTGTTACCTCTAACTAGAGATATAAAATTAAGGAAGAGAGAAAAAATGAAAGAAAATGCTCAACTTACTTGATTGCCTTGCACATTTTTGCTATGCAGAATTTTCTATGGAAGAAGGAAATCAGATGTTCAAGACTTAATGACTACAGGATATTAATAGCACCTAGTTTTCTCTCTGTGTCAGTTCCAGTCAATGGCTTCAAGCATGCCAGCACTTATCAAAGTGTTTAGCATCGTACATCCAGGTGGTCCCAAGTGTAGTTTAGGGTTCTTCAAGCAAAGCTAAGGAAAATAGCACAAGTGACTTAATTTCTAATGACTGGCTGATCCTCAGATCCTGTTGCAAGATGATGTCAGTGGAGAGCATGATCCTTCCTTTTGGGTGCTGTTCCCTGCTCTGAAAACCCCTAACAGGATTGTAAGACAAGACAAATCTTGGATCTTTGTTTCAGAAAAGGCATCTAGACTCAAGAGATTGTGCCTGGACTGTGAGTCATGGTCAAAGAGCTGTGTGCTGGCTTGCTCAGGGCTACCATGAGCCAGGGGAGCCGCTAACATGAACACATTTCTTCAGTATTCCTCTGCTCAGGTTGACTCCTGTCTCAGCAATTAAGGCATTTCCTGTGGTATATAAAGGGCTATTACACAGAGTGTGAGGTATTGAGTGTCAGAGTAGGTTAAAATTAAATGGGGCCCAATTAACACTTGTTGCTTTTGCTCGTTTCATTTCTGAACAAATGTGCTAAAATTATGACAAACCTGTGCATGTTGCTTAAGCAGAAATCAATACACTGCCAGAAAATGCTATTTCTGATCAAAATTGCAGTTATAGCTTTCTTTTAGAAATGTCTAGCGGATGATGTGTGGCATAGGTACTTAAAAACATTCTGTGGTGGTTTAATCCACCTTTTAACGTTCAGGGGGCAGGTTCATTAAAAGTGATGGAAAACTGAATAGACTGTTCAGCAGGTGAACAATTTATTATAAGGAATTTGAATTAGAGAGGTAGGGGTAACCCACCGAAGACCCCAGAATTACATTGAGGGACCCCCAACACGCAAGAAAAAAAACACACAAAAAGGAAAAGAAAAAACAAAAGAAAGGAAGGGAACTGTTCCCTTCAGCCAGATGACTAGCTGAAAGGAACAGGGAGGAAGGGTAGGAAAGGGTGTCTCCCTCTCCGAAGGACTTTGGGCCCTCCAAACTCTCTGAAAAACACAAACACAGGTGAAAACGATTCCCTCCCTCCCCTTTCTGAAGGATACTTGCTAGCCAGCTGGAAATGGCTCCCGGGTTGAGAGAAATGGGTGGACTCCCGCTGTAGGG